>SNQJ01S0080190.1:51619-66753 GCA_010110895.2 Picea sitchensis | reverse complement strand
AAATGCCCGTTGATTGATTGGAAAAAAAACCCCTCCAGTTTTCAACAGTTTTATATAGTGATCCAAAATACCCAAAGAAAAGTCTAAAACTTAAAAAAAATTGACATTTTTCCAGCTAACTCCATTATCGGGCAATTTAATATTATCGGGCAATTTAATATCATCTCAAGAATAGCAAGAAAGATAAAGTTATTCATAACCTTGCACAACATGCCAAATACAAAACACTATGACCATGTACAAAGTTAAAACCAAACCTGGCAACGACAAAGAACATAAGCAGTATAATCTGGATATAAAACAGGCTGCCTGCTGTGCACTTCTCATCCACCAGTGATATCATGTAACAGAGCATTAGGCTGCGTTTTATGGGTTTTCTTTGACTAGCCACGTGCTTCTATTTGAGTATTATACACAGGTCGGCGTGCTAATACATGCTTTTCTCCAAGAATTGTTTCCTACCATGAAGATGGTATTCAAGGGTGCCATTTGGGACATAGTCGTATACAAGCAATTGCTGACTGTCAGCAATGCAGTAGCCCACCAGAGAAACCATATGCCTATGGTGTACCCTACTAATGATCTCTACCTCAGCACGGAATTCTCGTTCTCCTTGCCCACTACCCACCTTGAGCTGTTTAACTGCCACCACTTGCCCATCTGGTAGATTTCCTTTGTATACACATCCAAAACCACCCTCCCCAAGAACATTCTATGGTGAGAATCCATTCGTTGCAACAACCAGTTCCTCATAGGTAAACCCGGATGAGTTGCCAAGCCCATGTGTATCCACAGCACCAGTTCGTGAAGAACCATATACGGGAGTCGGCGATGGAGAAACTTTACAAGATATTGATCAGTACGTGAAACAAAGGCATACATTCCATCTACAATGCAACAAAACGAAAGTTGTTCCATGGAATGAAAATGTGATTATATACAAAACATAAGCAATCATACTACGTAGATCATATTCTTTGTTTCAAAAAAAAAAATAGGCGATCTCCTAAACCTGCGTCAAAGAAGAGTTCGTTGTTTCTTCACGCTTTGTTGATTTATGAAAGTTTTGTCTGTGAATCAGACTATGGAAGTTCATTATAGTGATCATTACCTCAACAGTGCTCTACTAGACAAATAGGAACTTGGAAGTAATGGAAAGAAGAGAATCTACAATAGCACTAACTCATCAGGAAAATGCATGGTAATGCACTGTTAAGTTTCGTGTAGAGTTAATTGTAGAAGTCGTTGTATCTTACCTGATTTGTAGGAATCGATTCCCAGTGGATGGAGAGCCCTAGTCCCGATAATGAGCCAATCCATAGGGAAAACCAAAACATAGTGCTAAACAGAAAAGGAAACTCGAAATCTAACTAGAGGTACCAAACCTGGAAGCGTGACAGGAACCGAACCGCAGTGCTGCACAACTTATCCCATTTTTGTCATCTCCATTTCTTGCTCAGCGGGTGAACCATTTGGACCTTCATCCCTGCTTCAGACATGATACTATGCATGATAGGATTAATGACCGACTTATGCGGACATTTGTTAATCGGACGGAAGGGCTCTGCAATGAGAGTGTCCTGGCCATCGTCATGTTCACTCCCTGTTGCATGTGCGAGCTCAAGCGGTCGTGCTGTCGAGTCACGAAATGAGGAATCTGAAGCATTCCACTCGAATGAAATGCACATCACGAAAACCCTAGCGACGACCATCCATTGATGCAAATACCACCATACTTATGACGACGATGGCCATGAGTCAAAATATCCCACTTGTTTCTGAAGAACACACGTAAATTGGCTGGTAATTGAGCTCTCATTTGTCTCTGTAAATCTGAGTGATTATCTTCCACGGGGAGGCAGTTCATAAACCCTATTATCATATGTAATGGTGCCCACAACCACTACAATCTTGTCTTCCTTCCCCTGCATATAACGAGCCAAACGAGAAAGCGATAACGGTGGCTTGTTGGTTTTGCTCATGAACAACCTCTTCAAAATCACTGCATTGGTAACTTGACGAGGAGCTTGAGGTAAATATCCTCTCTCTTGGGAGCAGTACGCCTGGTCTACTTGCTCTTTCCACCGGTAATTAAGTCGATACCCATTGTCGCTGCTACTCTCGAACCCTCTGCCATAGTGTTCCTCCTAAGGCCTCACGAGCAATAAGAACAAGAGCGAAAGCAGAGACGAAAAGGTGTAGTGCAAGGATGGCTGATGGAAATAACCACTTAATACACGAGGCATGCATCCGAACACAAGCATGCGCGTATAGCGTAGCAGCCTTCTTCTTATTATTTTTTATTTTTTTATTATTTTAATTGAAATAGAATTGAGGTTTAATTTTTATTTTATTATAATTTTTTTTTTTTTTTTTTTTTTTTTTTTTGCTAATTTTTTTTTTTAATTATAATTATTCTAGTATGGTTTTACAATTTTTTTTACTATTATTGTAATTAAATTTAAACTAAAATTAAAGTTAAATTAATTAAAATAATTTAGTTAAATTAGTTAAATTAAATTAAGTAAAAAAAAATAATTAAATTATTAAACAATTAATTAGAAGTTAGTTAAGTTAATTAACTAATTAACTAAGTTAAGTTAAAGTTATTTAGCTTAATAAAATGTTAGTTGGGGCTAAGTATAAATTTTTATGGAGTGTGCAGGGATTGAACCTCGGACCTCCTTCCGCCGTGAAAGTCTTTACAAAATCATCCCTACCAACGCGCCATGCGTTATTTCTTTTACAATTAATTTAACATTTAAATACTTTAATTATCATACCCTAGACCACATGCCAAACTATCAAGCACCTTTTGAGCCATTTAGGTCGTATGCCAAGCTATCAAGCACTTTTTGAGCCATTTAGGTCGCATGCCAAGCTATCAAGCACCAAGGGCGTCGGATGGAGGGCCACAAGGGATGTATGGCTATGTAGCGACATCTTAAAGAAGAACACTAGCGTAGAAGATTACGTAACAAATTGAGCGGCCAGGAAAGCGGCGGTAGCGGTTCAATGAGGCCCGATTATTCCAGAGTTGCCCTTGAGTTTAATCCTATTTAAAGGAAGAGCTAAGGACCAAAGCGGGAACAAATGCGACATATTCATTGGGTAAGCATAGGAAGTGGCGAATAAGGCACAAAGCTAGCATAGCCACGGGGAAAAGGAACCAATAGTTATTTTGGTAGAGTGAAGAAATGAAAACTTAGATGTAAACCTAACTAATAACCTAGCCAATCCTAATGGAGTATTAATGCGTTTTACGGACAAATGCAAAAACACACTAACCCCATTTCTAAAGTTTAGTAGCACCAATTTAAAGCATCACGGAACTCACCCTGACAACTTTGGTTGATGCGGTCAAAGCACACAGAATGGTCAGAACTCGAGGAGGTCAAGGCGGGGAAGCATCGTCGCAAGCACCACCACCACCACCACCATCACCTGAACTGTCCCTGATACTATGCTCGTTGGAATCCATCAGCGAGACTTTAAAGGGAAGACAGGGGACTAAAGTGGAACCCCTTTACTTTGGAATGGGTAACCCGGCGTCGAGGGATTAGGGGGATATACTGAAGACATCGCGATGAGAGTTGCAAAGATCAAGCTTCCGAGTTTAGCCAGTGCGTGCCGATTGAGCGGAAGCATGGTTGGAAAGGCATGACCAGGTGTTTTTCTTTAAGAGACTATGCATCCAACTAAAAGGAAAAGATCACAATTTTCAGTTAAGAGACAACATACAATTGAGTAAGAGGTAACTTGGAAAGAACAAAGCGCACCTTACCGGGACACAATATCTTGGGAACACCGAGAAAGGTTGGGAGAAATATCTGCCGTACCTACGAAAAGAAACAAGTTGAGGCATTTCATGCCTTAGTATAGAGAAACAAAACGGTAGAAGAATAGGAACGGGACATGGAATTGGTCAAATATATTATGTCGTTTATGGATAGTGACCAACAACGAGGCGAGAGCGCTTCATCTATGGATTGAACCCTAGGATAAGAGCTATGGTGAGATGTGGAAACCATCGCCGATGGCGGGCGGTGGAAAGTCGCGTTCGTGGAAGAACATATGAACTTGGCCGAGGGTACAAGACCGACATTTCAGCTTGCTCAGCAGGTTCGTAGGAAAGGCCCGAGGACATTTCCTAGAGGAGGCTCAAAGGCCACCACCATATGGTAGCAATTCCGCGCCAAGAACGTGCTTCTGAGGGATTTCAATGGCGGTCGCGGCATCGTTCATCACCAACAGTGTAGGTAGGTCCATGACCATCTCGGGGAAAAACTGATGGCGGTGAGAGGTTCGAGAGGAAGGCTTTCATTTCAAAACCGGACACATAATAGTTACCCCGAGGTTCAATCGGGTGTTACACATTTGGGGGTCGCGGGGACCCCCATTACCGGTAGCGACTACGAGTTACAATGCAGGTTGAATTACCGCGAGAGAAGAAAGCGCCGTGGGAAACGAAGTAGCAACCACCATATTCCGCGCGGTTAATAACCGCCGGGAGCCCGAACATCAATCCCGCGGTGGTGGAGTAAACCGAATCGCAGAAAGCCTTATCAATGTTAAGATTTTGGCCCCGATTGCAGTGCGGCCGATAGTTTCATTTCACCATTTGCATTAGAAAGGAGTGGGTTGGCAACCTCTGAGCACGACAACTTTAAACAAATCAAGATGGCTTCAGGGGGAAAAATAGCCGGTAAGGACCTATTGTTGATAATTGTATAGTAGACACGGGAGTGTGTACTACGGGTTGAAAATGCCGTCAACTGCTTTCTTAGGGCGTATGACCCTATCAGTGGAATGGATTGGTTAACAACTCATGAGCTTTGGTAGATTGTTTACGCCAAAGAGGGTGCTTTATTATGCGATGATGAAGGAAGACAATGAGAGATCGAGATACGAGAGAGAAAAGGAGTGTCATTACGTTTTATATCAACTATGAAGGTCAATGATGCTTGAGAAAAGTGTCGACTTTATGTAGTAGAGGTAGTGAAAGACATGAAGGGACCCTCATTGAATTAATTATCGGTCTTGTGGGAATTCCAAGATGTTTTCCCCAACGAGTTACCAGGGTTACCTCGGGAGAGCGGTGTTACTATTGAGCTAAAACACAGTGTAGAACCAATTTCAAAACTTCATTATCGGGATGGCGACACAGAGCACTGTGAATTGCAAATGCTGAGTTGAAAGGATTCTTGGACTTGGGGCTAATAAGGCCTAGTGTCTGCATACAGAAGCCTTATAGATAATTTTTGTAAAGAAAGGATGGATCATACGGCGTGTATATGAACTACGAGGGACTTGAACCTTACTTCTGATGAAAGAATAGGTACCCGTCTGGCGAATAGATGACCTCTTGTCAGAGATGAAAGGAGCGATGGTATTCTCAAAAGATCGATTTGCGATAGGGTATCATCAGTTAAGGATAAAGGAAGATGATATCCCAAAAGCGGCCTTCGAACGAGTTTGGACATTACGAGTTTGTTGTAGTACCTTTGGGGGATTGAATAATGCGTCAACAATATTCATGAGCCTCATGAATGGCATTGATAGAAAGTACTTAGACAAGTTTCATACAAGTATTTTAGATGACATCCTCATCTATTCCAAGAATGAAAGAGAACATGAGGAACACTTGCGAATAGTGTTGTCACATAAGAGAGAACAAATTGTATGGGGAGCTGTCCAAGTGTTCCGCTTCTTCCAGAGAAAGAAATCCACTATTTAAGGTCATATCATTTCCGTGAAGGAATCTCACATTGGACAGAAAAGGTAAAAGCCATTATGGAATGGCGAGTGCGGAAAAATACATGGTGAAACTTCATGGAAATTTGCTCAAGTTAATGCAGGAGATTTGTGGAGTGGTTCTCTAAAATAGCGAAACCATCACCACTTTGCAATGCAAAGGGGTGGGATATGAATGGACTAAAGAGTGTGATAGGGCATTCATTGAGCTTAAGAGATTTATAACTATTTGAGCCAATTCTACGAGTGCTTGGGATATGGAAATAGAATTCCCGCGATCGCAGTTACTTACCGAGAAGCAAGGGTTGGGACACAAAGTGCTAATGTAGGATGGAGTAGTGATAGCTTATGCATCAGGGAAGTTTAAGAAACACGAAGAGTTATATGTGACTCATGATTTAGGATTGGCAAGCTGTAATGCTAGCTCTACGAAACTTTAGATCCTTACTGCTGATGGTGGAGCTTTGAGCTCAAAACAGATCATCAAAGTTTAAAACATCTCTTCCTCAAAGAATCACGGGAATGCAGACAAAGGCGATGGGCCGAGTTATGAGTGAGTAGAATTTTGGTATATCGTACATCAAAGGGAAGGAAAATATGGTCATGGATTCCTTGAGTAGGAGACCGCGAATCTTCTCCTTGTTGCCAAAGGTCAATCTGAGGAACGTGTGTTGGAACAACTCAAGAGGCAGTTGGTATTTAAAAGTTGCTAAAACCTCCAGTGGGGAGGCAGTTGGATCAAAGTACGAGAGAATTTATGGTTGGAATCGAGGCCAGATTGATTGTTAAGATATCGAGGAATTATGTACATCCCTGAGAATGGGATATTTGAAGCATCATACTGAAGGAGGCCCGTAGATCACTTTATTGTGCGCATCAGGGAGTGAAAAAGATGTGTCTGAATGTAGAGGAAATGCTTCTTTTGGTAGGCATGAAACTACGATGGAGTGTTCGTCACCAAATGACTAGAGTGCCAACAATTGGCCACCATCTGACGAGGCCTCCTACAAACACATGATGTTCCCTAATAATGTCCAAATGGGAAGTCATCTCTATGGATTTTTGTTGTGGGGTTACCACTCACATCCCGTAGAAACAATGCCATTCTTGTGATAGTGGATAAGTTAACCAAATTACTCATTCATTCCGGTTAGAGACACTTACGATGTCGCGGATGTGGCACGTGTGTTTATGTAGTTATCCGTTTGCGCGGAATACCTAAGAAGATCATTTCAGATAGGATCTCTAGATTCACTTCTATATTTTGGACAATTTTACAGTCAACATTGGGGACTAAATTGAACTTAAGAACAACTTAAGTTCAACTGAGTCCCCAAACAGATGGGAAAACCGAGAGAGTAAATCAAGTCATGGAAGACATGCCCAGGATGTATGTGATGGATAATCGGACCCAGTGGAAAATTACCTACCTTTGGTAGAGTTTGCCTACAATAGGTTATCCATGGTTCCATTGGAATGCCACCCTCTGAAGCTTTGTATGGAAGGCCAAATGCGAACACCTTTGAGTTGGGATAGACTAGAAGACGAGGAATGCCGATTGGAGCCAGGAGTGATTCAAAGAGATGGAGGCAATTGATTCCAGTTAGGCGAGGAAGATTAAAGGAAACACGAGGATAGAAGAAAAGCTGTCTGGTCACCGCAGGGACCGGCCAAGATTATGAAGTGGGAGACCAAGTTTTCATTAAATATCGAGGCCTAATAAGAGTACCATACCCGGTTAGGAAAGGGGACAAAGTTGTCACCTCGGTTTATAGGAACCTTCGAGTCCAAGAAAATTGGACCCGTTGCCTATAGATCTCGTAGCGCCACCCCACTTGCATAAAACTCATAATGTATTTCATGTATCATTTCACGTCATTATGTTCAGCGTAATCCACATAAACTAAATTGGAAGGAATTGCGAGGGTATCGGACGTGGGAACCCTCAGGGTAGAACCATTACACATATTGGACCGTGGATTCCGACAACTTTCGAGAACCGTCTAGTCGGAGCCAAATTTAGGAGTCGATGGGACAAGTGTAGTCCATGATCTGCTACTTAGGAGGATGTCGAGACATTATGCCGAGATTATCCCTCACTATTTTGACCACCTGAGAACATGTTTCGAAGGTGGAGTGTATTTAACACCACCTTTGACTTAGACAACCCGGACTACACGAGGGACTATATGCTTTATTTTTCTAGTCACAATGAAACTATTAGTGATACTCTTAAACTTTAAAATTTATAAACTTTTATGAATGTTAAATGTTATTGATGATGAAATATGCGTAATCACGAAGTTATTAGGTGAATGTAAACTTTATGAATGATTAAATGTTAATGATGATGATGTATGTAATGCGATCTATTATGGCGAGATATAAACTTCTGAATGTTTAAATGTTACGGATGATGATGTGTATGATCGACACATTGTGAGAATGAAAAATGAATGAATGTTTAAATGCTATTAGGATGATGTTGGATATGATGTGATCTATTTTGGGTAAATGACAATTATGTGAATGGGTGTGAAATTGAATTATGGGATATTATGAGACCTATTTCTAGTGGAAAACTTTGATGTTAATTTGTCGTTACATGGATACCAAAGTGAAATGATGCTGGTATGCAGTTACATAGTGATGATGCATAGAAATGTATGATTTTGTATTACAGACTAATCTGCGAGGGTTATTGGCTATGAAATAGCAAGGAATAATGATGATGAAAGTGTATACTAGGGAACGTGACCGGTAAGGTATGAATATTGTATTTGAAATTTATATTGGTTTGGATGCATTGCTATGATATGTGGATGGAGTGCATGATTTGGGGTAATGACACTACCCAAAAGCAAATAAAAGATGACAAAACCTCCCCGACAACACGGTGCCCTTGTATATTCCATTGTAGGGTGGTGACCACGGATTTACATTGGGAGGGTGGAGGCATTTCCCATCGTGTATCCTCCATTGTAAGGTTGAACCATCGTGGGGGTGGACCCTAGATCTGATTAGGAGGGTGGGAGGCATTTTTCCTGCGTGTATCCTCAGAAACACGAAGTCATGGGGCTTGATTGCCAGTCAAGCTCCCGAGGTCGTGTGATGATGACTGTCAAATACCTTCTAGGGAATCTTGGTCGAAATAGCAACACTTCCACTTACGGATTCTATTTGTAGTTAAAATTGAGTATAGTGGCCAGCTCCAAGATAGTTTGGAGGGCGGGATGAGATGAGTTGGAAGTAGGTTAGGAGGAAGGGATGAGTAGTAATAGTTGAGGCTATATGGAGATCTGTCATGTGGTGGATTTTTGATGAAGAAAAAATTGTATATATATGAATATTCATTATTAGCAACTAAACCACGGTTGTTTAAAATGAAATTTTTGAACCAAATAATTGTAATTTAAGAATTTATCAAACAATTGATTGGTTGTTGTCTTTTATAAAGACTAGTATAGCATTTGATTGGATGCATACATAAAATACTAAAGGGTGACAGTTTGATTATTGGTATATCACGAGAATTGTATGTACTAGCTACAAATACATTTCTTGTACATATACACTGGTATGTATAAATTTCCTTGACTTACTTACTAATAATATAGGTTATTTATTATGAATGTGTGAACCATGTTCTTGTTCTTTGTACCATAAGATACCTTAACCGAATGAAAGTTTCACGAAGGTGAATTATGTAGCGACCCTTAATTATTAAGATGTTTAATTTAATAAATAATCTAAAAAAAAATTATTACCCTAAACTATAATTATTTATTAAAATAACCTTAACTAATTATTTATTAATTAGTTATTCGCATTATGCTTAATTTAAGTATAATTAACTCTTTAATCCATATGGTTAATGAGATTAATTTGATTATTAATTAATTAACTAATTAATAAAGAGGTATTAAATTAAAGAGGGAGAATCAAATAAAACATTTAATCAAGTTAGGTATACATGAAGGGATCACATAAAGATCCAGAGAAGATAAGAGAATAAATGAATGGATAAAGGTAATTAAATGGAGAGGGATCTGAGAATTTAATGCAAGATGGAGTAATGTCGATTGAAGGGAGGAGGAATAAAGAGGAGGGAGAAGAGAGTGGAGAAGGGGATTATGTTACGGGGAGTTGGGATGAATTTGGGAAGAGTGGAGAAAATAAGTGAAACTTTGAGGTGGAAATTACGATTAGGAATTCTTGGGAGGTTTGGGCTCGAGGGCTAGGATATCCATTGATATCCTAGGGCTAAACACTACTAGTTGGCATGGAGGTTGGTTTTGGGGTGGTCTCCTAAGGAGCAAGCTAAAGGAGCAGGCTAAGGAAGCAAGCGACAACATCAGGTGCAGGTTAGAGTTACGAATTATTTTGAAGTAAATTGTAATTATAATTTTATTACTATGAAAATTAGATTTTAAATGTGATGAATTAAGTAATTTTTTAAATTTGATGAAATTGTGTAATTTTAATGGTTTCTTAGTAGTGTTGTAATTTTAATGGTTTCTAAAATTAATACACCAAGAATAGGTACACATCACGGAGGCCCTAACTTAGTAGTGTTGTAATTTTAATGGTTGCTTAAATTAATGTAGAGCCATTACATCTGGAGGCCCTAAAGAAGGGAGATGGTATTCCATTTAAGAGGGGGGCGATCCAAGGGGACACAATGCAAGTTCTCATCCATGATAGAAATTCTTGACTGAACCCAAATTTTTTCATAACCTTGACAAGAAAATCATGTTCTACTCTATCAAATGCATTTTCCATATCCAATTTTATTGCCATACCTGGTTCTCCTCGAGAATTGTTGGAGTGGATTGCTTCTTGCACCATAATAAAGTTGTCCCAAATTTGTCGGCCTTCCACAAATCCTCCTTGATTGGGAAGAATTAGATATATGAGAAAAGGATTCAACCTGTTAGCAATGATTTTGGCCATGATTTTATAAGAAGTATTACAAAGGGAAATGGGTCTAAATCTATCCAGTGCATAGACACCATGTTCTTTTGGTATAAGTGCTAAGAAGGAGGAGTTGGTGGCTCCTCCAATTTTTTTATTATTTATGTATGGATATTATCATTTTGGTGAAGTCCTGCTTGATTATGTGTCAACATTTTTTTTTATAGAAATGAAGGGTGAAATCATTTGGCCCCAGAGATTTATCTTCGTTGAATTGATTGATTCCTTTTAGGATTTTTTCTTCTTCGATATGCCGATTGAGATTTAGATTGTCTTCATCCGTAATTTTGCTTGGAATCTGACTAAGAAGAGAGTCAGCGAGGGATTCATCTGATCTTTTATTTGAAGTGTAGAGCTTGTGGAAATGATTGTAAGTTTGTTGTTTGATTTGGTCAAAATCCTTTATAATTTCCCCTTCCGGAGTTTTGATTTCAAAGATTTGATTTGATCAAAGTCTGACTTTTGACTGCCTGTCGAAGAAGGAGGTATTTTGGTCCCCTGCTTTCAACCAAACACTTCTGGATTTTAGCCTCCAGGTGATTTATTCTTCATTTAGTGCTTGAATGTACTCTTTGTGAATTTTTTGCTCAGTCATTATATGGCTTTGTTGAACTTCTTTTGTCTCCATTTACTCTTGTATCTTTTCGAGATGAATAATTTTTTCTTTGACCTTGTTCTGGATCGGGTTCGAGGAGGTTTGCCCAATATTTAAGAAATTATTTCACCAACTTCATCTTCCGCTTCCAGATATAGTTTGGAGAACCTATAATCCACTGGTTCTAGATTTGAGAGATAGAGGGAAGGAAATCCGGTCGATCCATCCATAAGGGGTTGAATCTGAAGGGGATAGGACCCCAATTTTTGTGTGGATCAAACAGTAAAGAAATAGGTTGATGATCTGATCCTTCCCATGGAAGGATCAAAGAGAAGGATTTGTTTAGGAGGGCCAGAAAATAGCTTCTTATTAGAAACCGATCCATCCTAGCCACAATCTGACCTGGTCCTGCTCTTTTGTTGTTCCAAATGTACAAACCTCTAGAAGGGGGAACATCAAAGAGATCTGGATCTGAGATTAGATCATCCATTTTTTCTTGAATTGATCCCTCATGATAGTACCCCCTTGTTTTTCCTTTAATATTCTTATGGTGTTGAAGTCCTCAGCAATAATCAAGTTTTGAGGGGGATTTTCAATGGCCAGATCCTGAAGGGATCGCCAACATTCTATTTTTTCCAGATAATTATTTGGCATATAAACATTTATGATTGAGTATAGAATACATGTGGCTTTCCTAGTTAGGGATACCTTTCAGCCAGAACTGGGACTGCAACTTCTCCTCTAGCTTGAATTCTTCCACGTTCCATATTGTATCTATTCCTCTCGAGGCTTCTCTAGAACTAGTTGCTTTTCCTTCACCTTTTTTCCATATTCTTTGCAATTCTTGGAGGGTTTCCAGATCCCTCATTTTTGTCTCATGGAGTAGGAGGATTGAGGGTTTTTATGTTTTTAGTAATTTTCGAACTTCTTCTTTTTTATCCCTGCTCCCTAATCCTCTATAGTTCAAGGAGACAACTTTCATTATTTATAAGAGGGTTTTGGTGCCCCCCCTATAGAGGGATGGGATTATGCTCCCTTGTGATGGGATGGATTATTTTTCCTGGATTTAGCTTCTTTTTTTAATGCTTCCTCTTTTGTTTTTTGGATGCCACCTTTTCTCTGTCTGCACACGATTCTCTTTTGTTTCTATGAGTGATCTAGGAGGCTCCCTAGGCTCAGAAAATGCTCAAAAATAAAAGTTCTTGGAATTGAGTGAAACCAATTCCATTGTGACCGGCTCGTTGCGCTGATTCTAGCCATATATTTACTTTCTCAAACTGGTATTGTATGTGAGAGTTATCACACTCTGACCGTTTTCTCAAACAACTAAAAAGTCAAAGGGTAAACTGGAAAAAGGTCAATGCTGACGTCAGCATGACATCACCAAAGAAAAATTCAGGATGTTGATGTGGCAGAGACAAGTGGCGACCTGTGACTGGGCAGAGGATGTAGACTTGGACCAATGGCAGTGTGACACTTGTCAATATTTAAGCAAATGAGGTGGTGCCACATGGCACCCAGTCAACAATTGTGTGGCAAGTTTCAAAATTTTAGAGGTCAATGGGTTTTGAACCCACGACCACCACCAAGTCCAAGTGCTCTGGGAAAGTTCCAACCACCAATGCACCATGTGTGAAGCTTGTTTAATACAAGCCCACATATTATATATATCTTGAATATGTTGTTAAGGGTGCAAAAGGAGGGGGGCTGGGGCTAAGCCCCAGCCCGTGGTTGTTTTGTTACAGCATGGAATCGGGGCGCGGGGGCCGGGCATAACTGCCCAACCATCAAACCACTAGCGCCTCTACCTCTCCTCCCTCAGATTTGGGATATGCCACATAACCAGGGGCTTATCCCCATAAATGCGCATGGGAGGGTCTATCCATTAGCCCTTTGGTCCCATGGAATGCACCTATGACCAAGGGCTAGAGCCTATCCAAGGCCAGCGTGCAGCCGAAAGGGTTGGATCTTGGCCATATGATGTGCATATGACCATGTAAAGGGGGCGCGCACATAGTCCAAGGGGGCTACTCTGTGTATTTTTATTAAAAGTGGGGTTTTAACTATAAAGTGTTGATTTTTGCCTGATTTTATGATCACGAAGTGGTTTTTTAAGGATATCTTGGCCATTTGGAGGGGGATTTGATCCCAGAAAGAGCTCAGATCTTGAGGGAAGTTGAGATTCCTCATTTGAGCCTTAAAAACTATATAAACCAGGCTTTTTCAAGCTTGTAGAAGACTTTTTGATGCAGGGTTTTGAAGGGGCAGTTTGTAAATTTTGGCCTTATCTCATGTTTTGAGGGGCATTTTTGTAGTGTACCCTTTTTCTTACCAAGGCTTTTAACGCACTATGTAACAAGCTGTACACACTTTTCACATAACACATACAATCCAGTATATACTCCACATGCATTTAAACAAGTAAACACATTCTACACAGAGTATTCATATGAATTATTGCCATAATTAACAATCAATAGCACTTCATACTAATTCATATACATAGCGGAAAACATGGTACATAAATACAGCTCAGTCATGCAACATGATCAAAGCATAATTCAGATACTTATCTTTTAACAGCTGTAGAAATCACCAATCAAGTGCAGGCCTTCCACGAACCTCCCAGCCTTAGACCACACTGTTCATCAGCTCAACAGTGGGTCACCCCCGAGCTGTGACCGAGCTCCACCCCAAGGAAAGGAATCCTAGGCTAGGATGAGGTTACAGGGAAGACAACACAGAAATATCTGGAAGGGTTCTTCCCAAAGATGCCATCTTATGCCCACTACTACCAGACTCTCATTCCCCACATGCCTGTTCCGCCTGGGAGTATACACCTTCACACGCACAGTCCATCGGTGCTAACCTCCCCCTCTGGGTCTCGAAAACAGGCCGGATCAGGAAGTCTCAGAGCCCGTAGCTGGTGCCGGACACTCTCTGGAAGAAAACACTTCCCAGCAAACTCTTTCACCTCGAAAGAGTTTCTCGCAGGCCTGACAACTTGCCTCTTCCAACATCAACCACCTCCCTCACCTGGAGAGAAATCATACACAAGCTCAGCATAGGCTTACTCTGGCCAGTATGCCACGCGCAGACAAGCACTGCGTGCCACAACAAACACAGGGAAAACATACACAGGCTTCCCAAGAACTGGTTCAGCAGCCACATGATATTCTCACGGTCAAGATTTCTGAACAGGGTTCCACGCACAAGATCGCTCAGCTTTTCCTGGGCAAACAGAGACTCTTCCCCAAATTCAACACAGGCTTCTCATAGGCTAGGGTTACACGCAGGGGATTTCTCAGAATCAGACACAGACATTCGAGTCACATGGTCTCCCAAAGGTCCTCTATAGGAGTCGGGTTAGTCATACTGCTCAGAGCTCCGTACACATTCAGACAATCCGGTGGAAATGGGAATGGAACTTTCTCACGGATCTGAACAAGGGTAAATATGCATTCTTCATCACCCAACCCAGGTTTCCTCTCTATAACAGACATATTCAAGGTCTCTTGTAGACTGGCTCGTACCACTCCTGCTCAGGGCAGTCGGGTCGAATGGAATGTGAGAGCTCCCCCTCACCGCTGTTCCTTTCCCATTTTATTTGCATGCGTCAGGGTGGAAATTTTTCACCCTAGGAACTGCATGCATTTCACCAGCACGCGTTCCTCCCACCACTTTGGGAAATCACGTGTCCTTCCAAAAGGACTTAGGATAAAAACATATGATGCACATATATTTTTGAAACAATATTAAAATATTATTTCCAGGTTTAAGCCCCTAGGCTCATCACTCAGCCCCTTTCCCA
>SNQJ01S0080190.1:19570-46476 GCA_010110895.2 Picea sitchensis | reverse complement strand
AGTATTTTATAGATTGTATTCTGCGAAATACAATCAATGCAATATAACTAGGGAAGGTGGAAACTCTATGAACACCAATTTTGTTTTAGTATTTTCAAGCTTCAAAGACTTTACTTCTTGAGGTCTCTAATGACCATATTTTTGTATTACAATGGATTTATCTACACTTTTATTGGATGTTATGGGAACTTTAATCATGAAAGTTTGTCTTTAGAAATTTTGATTTATTTTAAGACAACTCAAATCATTAAAATTTTGAAAAAAATAATAATTCATAATAAACTTTATCTGTAAAAAAAATTGAAATCTTCCAAAAATATATATATATATATATATAAATAAATAAAAAATAAGATTGTACACTTTAAAAACTAACTCCTATGTATTATAATAATTTTATATATTTAATATATATATATATTCAAACTTTTATAAAAGTAATAAATAAAAATTATCGACATAAATTTGATCAGGGATTTAAAACACTACAAATTTAATGTTAAAATAACGAAGTCGTAAATAGATATAAAGTTTACCCTTTAAAGGATTTAATGTTTTCAATCATATTGAACTTGTAGCCACTATGCATTCTCCTCACACTAAGCTGAGTTCTTGGCAATAGAAAAAAAATCTCTAATTCATCTTCTAACATAACATAGATGAGTTTAGAAAATATATCATTTTTAAATGATTTCTGTAATAAGACAAATGATAATATGTAGAAGGCATAACACAAAGATATTAAAACTCCCAAACAAAAAAATATCATATATAATGTAATCATCTAATATGTATGTAGGCATACAATAAAGTAATATATTTTCCACAATTTGCATCATTATTAAAACTCAAAAAAAATATCATATATAATGTAATCGTCTAATATGTATCCATACAATAAAGTAATATATTTTCCAGAATTTGTATCATTTGTCTTTCGCTTTACTCTTTTTCCACACTAGAGTAAGTCATAGATTAAAAAAATAAAAACATGATTCCAAAAATACTGCCTTATAAGAATCTTTGACTTTGTTAAAAAAACACTGGTTTATTTATTTATATGTTTTATTGTCACTTGGAATATGCATTTAATAAAATATTATTTTATTTTATAATTAAAAATAAATATATCAATTTTAGTTAATATATTATTCAATTATTATTATTATTATTATTCAATATTTTTTTATGTGAATAGTGGTATTTTTTTATGTGGATAGTGATATTGGAGTAGTTAGATGATATTATTCAGGAAATTCACATAATAAAAAATTATATGTTACTATGAAGTTTTTTAAACATTTAGAATGTAGTAATCTAAAAGTTCTAGGAAATGATTTTTTTTTAAGTAATTTTGTTCGGGACATTTACACGAAATTTAGTAAAAAATTCCCAGATCTGAGTGATTATTTTTGTATAATCTAAGTGCCTCGTGGATTTTTCAACATGTTGAATCTATTTCTGCATTCAAAAATGGATTTTAAACAACAAAAAATAGTGATTTAGAGCATATTTATGTAGCAAAATTCCTTGCAAAAAAAACATTTTGTAGAATAGTTAAACAAGACCATTTAAAATTCTATCATGTGAACATCATCCTTTACATTGCAAAAGTATGTGTCTGGATAAGGAGTGGCTCAATCTTCATATGTTCACATCTTAATATGCTTTATGTAAAATGGTAAACATTTTTAACAAATTTAAAAGTTTTTTTTGTTTTTTAATTAAAATTAAATTTTATTATTTTTTTAATATTTTGAGAAAGTGAATATGGACACCTAAAATAACCGGATGGTGGTTTGTAAATGGGAAAACTTTAACTCCTGCAAGATGCTTTTAGGTCTTGGGTTGACAACCTATTTTCTTATTCCTGAGGAAGACGAGCTCTTGGCCAATCAAAAGCAGTTTTAGGTCATACTTCACAACCAAGTGTATTATTAATTTTTCATCAACTCTCTTGACCAATCAAAAGCAGTTTTAGGTCATACTTCATAACCAAGTGTATTATTAATTTTTCATCAACTATTATATATTTCACATTAAATTACAATTTTCCACTTAAATTTAATGATAGAAAAATCTTCTAAGAAATGTTAGTTCAAAGTAGGTAATGATTTAAACATTAATTCTAGGCCTTCCTTGTGCACTAAATTACCACCTCGCTAGTGGTGTATCTTCAATATGTTGTGGCAAGTCATAGATCTTCAATCCATTCTATTATTGCATGATTTTCCATTGTGAATCATATTCCTTTTTTTTAATAACTCCATGGGGTACTACCTATACATGGGATTCACACATCCTAGGTTTTATTCCCTTCCTTGGTGGAGACCTCAAAGGATATTCTAATGGAGGACAATACATTGTTGTGAAATGCAAACATTGAAAACCATCTATCAACCTGGATCTATCAATCTACGATAACCCCTATTAATCATATTATGGTGATATGTAAGAACTTGATAGAAGGAACTTAATAACTCAATAAACCCATATCAAGTTGGCACACATGAGATCTATTAATCCCACTTGAAAATAATTCATTTCATTCTTCTATGTGTTTTTTAATTTACTTAACATGTGTCATAAGTGTTATAGACATGACACACCAATTTGTGTCATGGATGTTTGATAAATGGTGAATTTCCACAGAAGTCAAACACCTTATGCAACCATTCACACAAACAAATTAAAGATTGGTACACCAATGTATTATGTAGTTAAAACCCTCAAAGAGGGAAACAATCCATGACCCTAGCCAATGTGGCCACTTGAGGCAATATATTAATGCAAAAGGGGAAAAAATGCATATGAGTTTATAGTAATCAATCATAAGCAAATGACCCTACATTCTCTTTAAATAGATATCACGGACCAAATGGGTGAAAATCCATGAATCAATATAGTCATTAGTACTGAGGAGAAGATAACCATCGGATCACTTTATGTCTAGAACATATCATGATCGTCAAATTAGATAACTACAAATTCATACTAATGCATACTAAGGAAACACGCTAAAGAAACACACTTTACCTAAAGACACGTTTGACCAATTTGATTTTAACTAACTACTATGTGTCTAAATATCTCAATATCCCCCCTTAAGAGCAACTTGGGATAGGATTGAAGGATTGACAAGGGTGATTCAATAGGAGAAGGAAGGATGCATTAGATTCTATCCCCCTTAATGACAACTTCATGAACTCCTAAACAGATCAAAGTTTGGAAAATTTCACTTATGTAAGAGACTTTGTGAAATTGTATGCAACTTGATCATTTGTAGGGAAAAGGAGCACTTCAAGAATGCGATCTTTAATAATCCTATGGATAAAGTGCATATGTATCTCAATGTGTTTGCTACGATGATGTCGAAATGGATCTTTGGAAAACTTGATGGTACTCTGATTGTCACACCAAAGTGTGGTCGAGTGCTATCATTTGAATTCAAACTCTAAAAGGATCAGTCGAAGACACAAAGCTTCTTAACTTGATCTAATTGTTGTTCAATGCTCTGCTTCTGTTGAAGAAAGAACAAGAGCTTGTTGTTTCTTACTATCCCAAGAGAAGAGTATAGAACCAAGGCATAAAACATAACTTGCAGTAGACTTCTAATCATTAGATCACTAGCTCAATCAAAATCAATGAAATCAACCAACAAATGAGTTTTTCCTTAATTGTAATGTATCCCAAATTGGATTATACCCTGGATATATCAAAGTATCATTTTTGCTACTTTCCAATGGGCTCTCATGGGGTGTTTGCATATATTGGGTAATAAGACCAACAACAAAGGAAATTTTAGGATGGGTATGATTCAAATACAAAAGGATACTAACTAACTAATTCTACAAAGTGGCATCTACTTTGGGTGTAGTACATGTGGCAGCAAGTTCGACTCCAAAATAAAATGGAGATGGCGCTAGTTTACAATCTTCCATGTGAAAGGAGTGAAGAAGGTCACATGCATACTTAGACTAGGAAAGGAAAATTCATTCCTTGGTTTGCAATACTTGGAGACCAACGAAATAATGAAAATATCATAATTCCATCATTTCAAATTTCTTCTTCATGTTATATTTCAGATGGTTTAAAAAAATTTCGTCATTGCCGAGGAAAATAAGGTCATCAACATAAAGAACAAGTATTATGAGATGGTTACCTACTTTATTGGTATAGACATTGTGATCAGAATGACATATACAAAAAATGGTGTTAAGAAGAAAGCTATCCATTTTAGCATACTAAGTCTGAGGATCTTGCTTAAGACCATAGAGATGTTTTTTAAGTTGGAAAACAAGGTTAGAGTCATTCTGAAAATAGCCAAGAGGTTTTTCCATGTAAATTTATTCTTTCAAATCCACATTCAAGAAGGTGGATTTAACATCCATCTGATGGACCCCCCAATTATGTGAAGTGGCAAGGACTAGAACAAGGTGGATGGAATTCATTTTGGCTATGAAGAAAAGGGTTTCATTATAGTCAATCCCCTCAAGTTGAGAAAATACTTTGGCAACTAATCAAGCCTTATGTATTTCAACACTTCCATCTGATGTATACTTATTTCTATACACCCATTTACATCTAAGAATATTTCCTCCTTTCGGATTAGGTACAAGATCCCAAGTATTTTTTTCCATTAAGGAACAAGTTTCTTCATTCATTGTCGTGTCCCAATATGGATCGCAAAAATATTCTGCAAATGTTTTTGGATCATGAGTCTCTGAAACTTGATCCAAAATACAATAGAAGTGTGAATGTGTACAATGCTAATCTATAGGATCAATGGCGGGATCACCAACTTCTTCTCATGTTGTACATAATTATCTAGGAAGCAATGGTGCTAGTGTAGGTTCATGCTCAATGGATCCAATTGGAGGAAGGTGAGTAGGTGGAGGTGGATTTCATCCTCACTATCATCATCTGAAGAAGAAACCAAAATAGGATCAGTAATAGAAAAGTTGGGAATATAAGATGGCATAAATCTCACCAAAGATGGCTTGCAAACCGAAGATGGCACAAATGTTGAATTAGGCTCATAGGATAAGAGACCTTCATCAAACTTAACATCTCTCCTAATAATAATTTCATTGGGATGAGATTGAAGAAGTATGTAACCTTTTACATCTTCAGAATGTCCAAAAAAATGCACATTTAACTTTTAAGCCATGTTGGTTTTGTTTTCTCATCAAGAAAGTGAGCCCATGTTTCACTATCAAACGCATGAGTGTGGCTTAGATATGGTTTGATTTTACTCCATGATTTTTCCAGTGTTATATTTTTTAAATTCTTTGTGGGACTGCAATTAACTATGTAATTAACACAATTAATGGCTTTCCTCCAAAAGTTAGGATTTAATCCCTTAGATTGGATCATACAATTTGGCATTTCCTTTAATGTGTGATTCTTTCTCTTATTCACACCATTTTTTGTTGAGGTGTATATGGAACAATATGTTGCTTCTGGATGCCTTATGCAGTGTAGTAAGTTGTAAATTTGTTGTTAACATATCCACCTCCATTATTTGTACTTCACTTGTGCAGTTGATGTCTAGATTTGTTTTCTACAAGGGCCTTGTAAGCCAAAAACATGTCAAAAAATTTACTCTTAATTTTTAAGAAATAAACCAAAGTGCATCTAGAGAAGTCATCGATGAAATTTAAGAAGTACTTGAATCCAGAGAAAGAAGTAGAAGGAAGAAGACACTATGAACAAGTTGCAAGGGGGCTGAGGTGTGCCAAGAAGCACATTTGTCAAAATTGTTTCAATGATGTTTGTTGAGAACACAACCAACACAAATACCATCTTTCCAAGAAATGAGAGCAAGACCAATCACCATATTCTAATTATATAGTTGCTGCAATAAGCAATAGTTTAGATGACCAAATTACTCATGCTCAAATTTGTTCAAGCCATCGCTATAATCAATAAAAATGATGGAAAATATGATAATCCAAAGTTGTCAAATATGTACAACTCAATAATATCATCAACACTACTAGTTTTCAGGACATGCTTAAGATATTTTAAATCCTTGATTATAACTTGACAAGGTGAAAACTCTATTGTTTTATCTTCACTTGAGTGAGTGATTTGATATATTAATAGAAGGTTGCAAGAGATACTTGAAACACATAATGATAATATGGTTTAGAATCGATAAATCAGTCATTAAAATAAAAAGTAGATGTTACAACACCATTCTTTAGCAAACCTTCACCTCTCCACTTATCACTAATCCCATGTCTTCTAAATATCCTCTAAACTTCATAAGGTCCTTATCTACTATCCATACATCCCCCATCCATACATCCCCAAATTTTCATTCTTAAATAAGGACAATTGATACAAAAGGAAAGATTGTTTTAATAAAATGACAAAAAAATAACTATAGCTTGATAGTAAAAAGGATTGTTAATTTGATAAAGGTGAATTGTTGTTATTATCTCCAGTACAGTTTGATTAAAAAAAAATGTTTACCCCTCTTGAAATGGCATACATTTCCATTAAAAAATCATTTAATTAATAAAATTCATCATGATCATTGAGTCTGACAGAAAAATCACATATCAGTGTACACTACAAAGAAATAATAAAACTCTGAGCGCCTTAGTTAATTATAAAGTTGCATTTCAACTTTGGACTTTGGCACCAATTTTTCACATTTTTTTCTCATTCATTTGTATATCATTCTCAGAGCTAAAGTAATGATTTTTTGTCATTCGACAATGGCATTCATAAGTGAGATTGGTCCAGGCACTACTCTACAATACTAATATGAAAATTTTGTCAGGGATTCTTTATGATGTTATATAAGAACCTTCATTTTGACAGGGGGCGCAGGACACAGGACACAGGTTTGCTGCATCCATACAAAGTATCTACTTTGCTCTTAATCATTGCTTGCAAATCTTCAAGACCCATTATGGATTAAACAAAGTAAAGGAATATGATAGAAGATCTCAAAAGATCCATTATGTGTGGATAGTCTGTAATAATTCAAGTGTGATACACTGTAATAATTCAAATATGAATAGTTAGAAAAGCGTAATTAAAAAATATATATATATAACAATTTTTATTTACCAAGATTATAATAGTTTTTAAAAATAAATATTTATCTAATTTAAGTAGTTATCATTTTTATATAAAGAGTTTTTAGATTTGGTCAAAGAATGCATTTTATAAATGACAATTTTCAGATAGCATGGTTTTCTTTGAATAATAGCTATGTTGCATTGGTTTTTGGGACGGGGAACGGCAGGGACGGGGGACACATCCCCGGGACGACCCTAAATTTTTAATGGGGACGGCAATAATATATATATATATATATACCAAAAAATATTAAAATTCACCATAAACATTTGTAGTTGCTTCAAGCTTGTAAGCATATCAACCTATACTATACATTATTATGCACAGCCTTACACTTGCCAATTCATTATTGGATTCTAGACAAGAGCAAAATGCAGTTTAGCTTTAGGAAACTTAAATGAGAAATGTCTCTATAGCAGTTTTTCTTACTCATATTTCTTGTTAATGATGACGGCATTCCCTTCTCAATAAGTTTTGCAGATTTTTATGGTTGTGTTGAAACCACTATAAAACACTTTGGTTCTGTAAAGAGATTAGATTCATATTTCAGATTAAGAATGTGATTGAATAGGAATTTATTCAAACATTTAGTGTCCAATTGAAGTCACTACTATCTGATTGTTTTCACAATGCTTGAGGTTGGGATGGTGGAAGCACTATAATTGAATGACTCTTGAAAACCCATGTACAATATGTAAAAGCTAAGATGACCAGAAAAATGAGAAGAACAAGAACAGTAACCATAAGGATCAGCCCTTTGAAATGTTGCATTTCTTGTTTTTTTGACATGGAAACTTTGTTTGTTGTAACCTTGTTGCTGAAAATACAATATTTAAATCACCAGAAACTCAAATCAAAACCCATCATACAAAATCCATGTTTTGAGCTACAACTTTTACAACAAATTTAGATTCAATGCAATACAAAAATAATGGATGGGAAAAATTATTTTATTGTCCAATCATCAATTTCCATGATTGTCAAGACTGAAGATATATGCCCTGAATATCCCCAAAATTTGCCCAAAAAAATCCCTAAAATCTGCCTAGAACATCCTTGAAATTTGTTCGTAACGTCCCTGAAATCTGTCGGGAACGTCTTGGGGACGACCAGCAAGTCCCCAAGTCCCCAACAATTTGGGTAAGTTTGCTAAGGGTCCCCAAGTCCCCGGTACGCGGGTACGCGGTTTTTTTGGGGCGACGGGTTCCCGTGCAACATAGAATAATAGTGATGAGTCAGTCTGCTTTCAATGATGATTGTCCTTGCTACAAGTTGACAACTCTAAAGAGTTTTCAGATTTGGTCAAAGAATGCATTTTATAGATGACAAATTTCAGAGAGCATGGTTTTCTTTGAATTACAGTGATGAGTCAGCCTGCAGTCATTGATAGCAGCCAATGACGATTGTCCTTGCTACTAGTTGACAACTCTAAAGAGTTTTCAGACTTAGTCAAAGAATGCATTTTAATGATGACAAATTTCAGGGGGCATGGTTTTCTTTAAATAACAGTGTTGAGTCGGTGGGCATTCATTGATAGCAGTCAATAATGATTGTCCTTGCTAAGAGTTGACAACTCTAAAGAGTTTTCAGATTTGATCAGAGAATGCATTTTATAGATGACAAATTTCAGAGAGCATGGTTTTCTTTGAATAACAGTGATGAGTGAGCCCACATTCATTGATAGCAGCCAATGATGATTGTCCTTACTAAGAGTTGGCAACTCTAAAAAGTTTTTAAACTTGGTCAGTGAATACATTTTATAGATGAGAAATTTCAAGGGATATGGTTTTCTTTGAATAACAGTGATGAGTGAGCCGGCATTCATTGATAGCAGTCAATAATGATTATCCTTAGTATGAATATACAACTCAATTTATGTTTGTTTGCAACCTCATATATATATATATATGGGGGGGGGGAGGTAGGCTAATTCGGATTAGTTGAGAGCTAATTTAATCTGTTAACTTTCTAGGTGCTCTCTCGGGAGTGTGGGGACCCCTTCAGCTTTGGGCATTCTAGAGTATTTCCGGAGGCTCCCAGATGTTTAACTCGACATCAAATTCCGGATTTTATCATTTAGTTTTGTTCAATTTTTCAAGATTATTTTTATCCGCCTCCATAGTTTGACAAATTCAGTTTTGAATAGATGTATTTTCATGGTCTTCTGTGGGATTTTGAGGCCTCAGTATCGTGGTTATATGGATTTTGCTATTGTGGGGATTCTGCTTTACTAATATGTAACTTGGGTTTCATCAGAATGTGGCAGAATCTTTGAAATGATGCAGAGTTGTGAAGCTGCATGAGCCTTTCGAGGGTATTGAGTTTTTATTTTATCTCATGAGTGGTATTGAGAACTGAAAGAGGAAAGACGAGACCAGGTGATGGGGGTTTGTAAGTATGAATGCTTCGATACTGCAGGCTGACAACATCCATGCTTCCTGCAGGGTAGGAGCAGCTAATGCTTGTCCTGTATAGGATGGAGTGGATTCCAATGCAGTAGGCCTCGTTTGCACCAATGAGTGGAGATTTTGGGTGGGTTTTGATGGTGGCATTGGGAGCTGATCCCAGATTCAAATCACTATGTTTTTTTACTCAATTGTAATCAGCATTTGTGAATAGTTGGGTTGTACATAAGTGCCCAAATACGCCACTGGTACTATTGGATCATATGCTTCGAGCCCAGAAGTTTACATAGTCAATATGAAACGTGAGCTCGGTATCAAGATGATTTCAACATGGAAATATCAATGTATTCTGAGAGATCTAGACTGAACGCATTAAGTAGATTTATATGCAATGATCCTATAGTCTAAGGTAGGGAATTGAAATAAGGTTTTTGTCGATAGATATATTTGAGCATTTGTGTTTTTCTGTAGTGTTTGAAGGTTTTTGTCGATAGATATATTTGAGCATTTGTGCTTTTCTGTAGTATTCGAAGAGCTTCTTAGGAAAGTATGCAATGCCATTAACATGACAGACCCAACTACTAGTGCCCTGGTTAGAGTGGAGAGCACATACACAGGAGAAGATAGACAGAAAATTACAGGAAGGCCAGAAAATTACAGGAGAGCACATACACAGGAGGAGATAGACAGAAAATTACAGGAAGGCCATATGAACTCTTGACTAGGCTCTTATTCTCTTGGAAGCCAAGAAGGAGAATGATGAGAAAAGTACGAGGGGTGAGGAGAGGAGGAGGGTTGCTCTCTAATCTTTTGTGTCAGGTCTAAATCCTTTGTGAAGTGGCTAATAAAATATATGTTTTTATGATTGCACATGTTTATGTTTATGTTTATGAAGAGAAGTCAATTATATCTAGTTTCAATATTTTATACACAGTTTATCTTGAAAAAGTTCAAGTAACAATCACATCCTTTCAACAACAAATACAACAACAGAAGAACCTGCAACAGTATACTTYTTAACTCAATCTACCATACAACAACAATAATCATCATTCTCATCATTGTCAACCATACATCAACAATAATCACCAGTTTCATCATTATCAATGTAGTATAAATTTATTTTTACTTGGATTCATTAAACATCCACATAAATTTGATAAATTTATGTGGGTTATACATATATGGGGGTAGGGTATGTATACCTTCTTAGACTTTACCAGTCAAATCGCAAATCGCTGGGAGTAAAGAGGTCCCTTGTCCCACAAACAAGGGGGTCTCATACACCAATTTGGTGTGCTGGCTTGACCTTGACCTTAAAAATAGATTATTATTATTATTATATTATTGTAAGAATATTTTTTAATTTATATTTACTATGAGTGAATTTTGTTATTATTATTTTATTATGTTGAATTATTTATTAAAAAATATAATTTGTTTTTAATTATTTTTTTATATATTTTGTTTTTTCTTAATGTAATTATTAATGTTATAGATTTGATACATCTATCTAATCCACATTGTAAATGTACTTTATAATTAATAAATTCTTATTCAACCACAATAATAATCTTAATTTTTTATTTTATTTTTTTTAACATTTAAATAACTTTTAGATTTGAAAACTTTTCCTTCATTTTTATTATCTTTTTATTTATTTATCAAACTTTTAATAACCAGATATATTCTCTATCCATTCACTACTCTATAATTAACCAATTCTTACTCAACCACAATAAATACATCTCAAATTTTACCCTTTTTTCACATTTAAATAACTTTTAGATTTAAAATTTTTCCTTCATTTTTATAACCTTCTACTCATCTAAACTTTTAGTAGCCACATATGACTTCTATCTTGTTTCCAACCATGCCTCCCGAATCCAATTCTCCTCCCTGGAAGATGAGTGATCCTTAAATTTCTACCAATATGTGTTAGTAACACTATTTATCATGTAAAGGAAAAAATGTCTTTATAATGAATCTTTATATGGTGTGTGCTTTCAGTCTGTGCCCAATAGTGTCCACCGATGTCTTCATCTTTATTTTTTAGTAGAGAAAATGAACAAGAGAGATCTATGTTAATGAATGCGTAGGATAAGATAATAGATAAATTAAATTAAATAAAAATGATTTTAGTGTGGGTTATTAAGATGATATTAAATTATTTATGAAGTATAAGAAATTCCAAGATGTTAATGAAACCACTTTATAATGAATGGATATTTTAGTGTAGAGTCATCTTAATTTAATTTAAAGTGTTGAAACGAATTATATCTTTAGAAATATTTATTTTAAAGTGCACGAATTATATTTTTAGAAATATTTATTTTAAAGTGCACAAATGTGAAGAAATGTTTCACTTTAATCTTTTTATAAAATTAATTATAAAAACATATTATAAAAAGAAACGTAACAACTATTTATTAAAGTTAATGTATAGTAAAAAAAAACATAATAATTTTATTTTAAAATATAAATATAGTGTGATAAGAAACACAACAAGTAAGTGTTGGAATCATTATATTATAAGAAAAAACACAACAATTACTCGTCGGAATTATTATATTGTAAGAAGAAACACAACAACTACTCGTTGGAATTATTATATTGTAAGAAGAAACACAACAACTACGTATTACGTATTGGAAATCATTATATTGTAAGAAGAAACATAACAATCTCATGTCAAAATCAATGTATTATAAGAAGAAACATAATCAATGTATTATAAGAAGAAACATAGCAATTTAATGTTGAAATCAATACATTGTGAGTTGAAGGACAAAAAGCATCATATATGTCTCACCTAATTTATTAAGTGGATAAATTCAACCACTTTTTAACAAAAAAATTATTATTAATGTTGAAATCAATACATTGTGAGTTGAAGGACAAAAAGCATCATATATGTCTCACCTAATTTATTAAGTGGATAAATTCAACCACTTTTTAACAAAAAATTATTATCAAATTTATAGAAAGTTTATTGGATGTTATGGAAACTTTTATCATTAAAGTTTGTTTTCACCAAAATTTTGAAAAAAAAAATAGTAATTCAAAATAAATTTTACCTATAAAAAAAATCATCCAAAAAAAATGAAATTATCTACTTTAAAAACTCACTCATATATAATATATTAATTTTATATATTTAATATATATGAAAAATTCAAACTTCTATTAAAAAATAAATAAAAAAATAAAAAGTGATAACATAATTTGATCACTCTGATAAGTTTCTGATAAGTTAAGGATTTAAAACACTAATATTAAAATAATAATATCTTTCTGATAAGTCCAGGATTTAAAACACTAATGTTAAAATAATGAAGTTACAATAGATATAAAGTTTACCTTTTAAAGGATTTAATGTTTTCAATCATATTGAACTCTAGACACTATACATTAGTTCTTGGCAATACATTAGTTTTTGGTAATAGGAAAAAAAATAAAAATTCAAGTTCATTTTTTAAATAGAGGAGTTTAGAAAATACATCTTTTTTAAATGATTTACTTAATAAAATAAATGAATGATAATATGTAAAAAGTATAATACAAAGATATTATAATAATAATAATAATATATTTTTTAAGATCACGACCAAGTTTAATATCAAATTGGTGTATGAAATCTTTTTGACCCAACTATTTTATTGATAAAATTTATGAAAATATACAAACACATGTTCTTAACTATTAAAACTTCAAAAAAATATTATATCTAATATAATCATCTAATATATATGCATACAAGAAAATAATATATTTTCCATAATTTGTATCATTTATCTTTTTCTTTACCCTTATTCTACAAGAAAGTCATAAATTCCTTAAAAAAAAAACATTGATAATGAGTATTTTTGACTTTGTTAAAAAAAACACACTAATTTATTTATTTATATGTTTTATTTCAACTTGTAATGTGTATTTAATAAAATGTTATTTTATTTTATAAATAAAAATAAATATATTAATTTCATTTAATATATATTTAATAAAATATTATTTTATTTTATAAATAAAAATAAATATATTGATTTTATGTGTATTTAATAAAATGTTATTTTATTTATAAATAAAAATAAATATATTAATTTCATTTAATATATATTTAATAAAATATTATTTTATTTTATAAATAAAAATAAATATATTGATTTTATTTAATATAGTATATAATTTTTTTATTATTTTTTTATAATATTTTTATTTATATGTAGATAATGATATTGGAGTAGTTAGATGATTATTATTATTTTATTTTATAAATAAAAATAAATATATTAATTTCATTTAATATAGTATTTATTTATTTTTTCAATATTTTTATTTTTATGTGGATAATGATATTAAAATAGTTAAATGACGATTATTATTATTTTATTTTATAAATAAAAATAAATATATTAATTTCATTCAATATAATATTTTTTTTTCACTATTTTTATTTTTATGTGGATAATGATATTGGAGTAGTTAGATGACATTTTCGACGAAAACTACATTATAAAACATTATGGGTTACCATAGAGTTTATTGAACATTTAGAATTCTATCAAGTGAACATGGTCTTTTTCATTGCAAAAGTATGTGTATGGAAAAGGCGTTGTTGAATCTTCATAATTCACATCTTAATATGTTTTATGTAAAATGGTAAACCCATTTTAACAAATTTAAAAGTTTTTTTTTTTTTTTAATTAAAATTAAAAGTTTTTTTTTTAATATTTTGAGAAAATGAATATGGTAAAGTTGTTTTTGTTAATTTTTCTTTTAAAGTATAAAAAAAATTATAATATTAAGATTATCAACTTAGTTTTTGTTGATACAATATCAATACCTTGACGTGTAACAATATTATTTTGCATAGACAAAGCATGGTCACCTGGCAAACTTCCACTCCTACAAGATGCCTCTAGGTCTTAGGCTGATAACATATTTGCTTATGTCTAAAGAAGACGAGCTCTTGGCCAATCAAAAGCAGCTTTAGGTCATACTTCACTACCAAATGTATTATTAATTTTTCATCAACTATTATATATTTCACATTAATTTACAATTTTCTAGTAAAATTTAATGCCAAAAAAGTTTTACGAAGAAATGCTAGTTCAAAGTAGGTAATAATTTAAACATTAATTCTAGGCCTTCCTTGTGCACTAAATTAGCACCTCGCTAGTGGTGTATCTTCAATATGTTGTGGCAAGTCATAGATCTTCAATCCATTCTATTATTGCATGATTTTCCATTGTTAATCATAATCCTTTTTTTTTAATAACTCCATGGGGTACTATCTATACGTGGCATTTGCACATCCTAGGTTTTATTCCCTTCCTGGGTGGAGACCTCAAAGGATATTCGAATGGAGGACAATACATTGATGTGAAATGCAAACATTGAATACCATCTGGATCTATCAATCTACCATAACCCTTATTAACCATATTATGGTGATATGTAAGAATTTGATAGAAGGAACTTAATAGCTCAATAAACCTATATCAAGTTGGCACACACAAGATCTATTAATCCCACTTGAAAATCATTCATTTTGTGTTCTTCTATGTGTTTTTTAATTTACCTAACATGCGTTATATAAGTGTTATAGACATGGCACACCCATTTGTGTCGTGGATGTTTGATAAATGGGGAATTTCCACACAAGTCAAACACCTTAAGCAACCATTCACACAAACAAATTAAAGATTGGTACACCAATGTATTACATAGTTAAAACCCACAAAGAGGGAAACAGTCCATTACCCTAGCCAACGAAGCCACTTGAGGCAATATATTAATGCAAAAGGGGAAAAAATTGCATATGAGTTTCTAACAATCAATCATAAGCAAATGACCCTACATTCTCTTTAAATAGATATCATGGACCAAACGAGTGAAAATCCATGAATCAATACAGTCATTAGTATTGAGGAGAAGATGAAACATTGTATCACTTTATGTCTAGAACATATCATGATTGTTGGATTAGATAACTACAAATTCATACTAATGGATACTAAGGAAACACACTTTACCTGAAGAAACGTTACACCAAGTTGATCTTAACTAACTCCTATGTGTCTAAATATCCCAACACCCCCCCTTAAGAACAACTTGGGATAGGATTGAAGGATTTACAAGGGTGACACAATAGGAGAAGGAATGATTCATTAGAGTTTATCCTCCCTTAATGACAACTTCTCGAACTCCTAAACAGATCAAAGTTTGGAAAATTTCACTTATGTGAGAGACTTTGTAAAAATGTTTGTAACTTGATCATTTGTAGGGAAAAATAGCACTTCAAGAATGTGATCTTGAATGTGACTTTTGATGAAGTGCATGTGTATCTCAATGTGTCTGCTATGATGATGTTGAAATGGATCTTTGGAAAACTTGATGGTACTATGATTGTCACACCAAAGTGTGGTCCACGGCTATAATTTGAATTCCAACTCTAAAAGGATCAGTCGAAGCCACAAAGCTTCTTAACTTGCACTAATTGTTGTTCAATGCTCTACTTTTGTTGACGAAAGAACAAGAGCTTGTTGCTTCTTACTATCCCAAGTGAAAAGTATAGAACCAAGACATAAAACATAACTTGCAGTAGACTTTCGATCATTAGGGTCGCTAGCTCAATCAAAATCAATGAAACCAACCAACAAACAAGTCTTTCTTTAACTATAATGTATCCCAAATTGGATTATCCATGGATATATCAAAGTATCATTTTTTCTACTTTCCAATGGGCTCTCATGGGGTGTTTGCATGTTTTGGGCAACAAGACCAACAAAAAAAGAAATTTTAGGATGGGTATGATTCAAATACAAAGGATACTAACTAATTAATTCTACAAAGTGGCATCTACTTTGGGTGCAGTACATGTGGCAACAAGTTTGACTCCAAAATAAAATGGATATGGGGCTAGTTTACAATCTTCCATGTGAAAGGAGTGAAGAAGGTCACATGCATACTTATACTAGGAAAGGAAAATTCCTTCCTTTATTTGAAATACTTGGAGACCAACGAAATAATGAAAATATCATAATTCCATCAAATTTTCAAATTTCTTCTTCATGTTATATTTCAAATGGTTTAACACGTTTTCATCACTGCCAGTGAAAATAAGGCCATCAACATAAATAACAAGTATTATGAGATGGTTACCTACTTTCTTGGTGTAGACAATGTGAACATAATGACATCTATAAAAAAATTGTGTTAAGACGAAAGTTATCCATTTTAGCATACCAAGTCTGAGGATCTTTCTTAAGACCATAGAGAGATTTTTTAAGGTGACAAACAAGGTTAGATTCGTTCTGAACATAGCCAAGAGGTTGTTCCATGTAAATTTATTCTTTCAAATCCACATGCAAGAAGGTGGATTTAACATCCATCTGATGGACCCCCCAATTATGTGAAGTGGCAAGGACTAGAACAAGGTGGATGGAATTCATTTTGGCTATGAAGAAAAGGGTTTCATTATAGTCAATCCCCTCAACTTGAGAAAATACTTTGGCAACTAATCGAGCCTTATGTATTTCAACACTTCCATCTGATGTATACTTATTTCTATACACCCATTTACATCTAAAAAACATTCTTCCTTTCGGATTAGGTACAAGATCCCAAGTATTTTTTGTCATTAAGGAACAAGTTTCTTCATTCATTGACGTGTCCCAATATGGATCGCAAAAAGCTTCTGCAAATGTTTTTGGATCACGAGTCTCTGAAACTTGATCCAAAAGAGAATAGAAGTGTGAATGTGTACAATGCTAATCTATAGGATCAATGGCAGGATCACCAACTTCTTCTCATGTTGTACATAATTATCTAGGAAGCAGTGGTGCTAGTGTAGGTTCATGTTCAATGGATCCAATTGGAGGAAGGTGAGTATGTGGAGGTGGATTTCGTCCTCACTATCATCATCTAAAGAAGAAACCAAAATAGGATTAGTAATAGAAAAGTTGGGAATATAAGATGGCATAAATCTCACCAAAGATGGCTTGCAAACCAAAGATGGCACAAATGTTGAATTAGGCTCATAGGATAAGAGACCTTCATCAAACTTAACATCTCTCCTAATAATAATTTCATTGGGATGATATTGAAGAAGTATGTAACCTTTTACATCTTCAAAATGTCCAAAAAAATGCACATCTAACTTTTAAGCCATGATGATTTTGTTTTGTCATCAAGAATGTGAGTCCATGTTTCACTATTAAACACACAAGTTTGGCTTAGATATGGTTTGATTTTACTCCATGCTTCTTCCATTTTTATATTTTCTAAATCCTTTGTGGGAGTGATATTAACTATGTAATTAACACAATTAATGGCTTTCCTCCAAAAATTAGTATTTAATCCCTTAGTTTGGATCATACAATTTGACATTTCCTTTAATGTGTGATTATTTCTCTCATTCACACCATTTTTGTTGTGGTGTATATGGAACAATATGTTTCTTTTGGATGCCCTATGCAGTATATCAAGTTGTAATTTGTTGTTAATATATCCACCTCCATTATTTGTACTTAACTTTTGTAGTTGGTGTCTAGATTCTTTTTCTACAAGGGCCATGTAAGCCAAAAACATGTCAAAAAAATTTACTCTTATTTTTTAAGAAATAAACCAAACATCATCTGGAAAAGTCATCGATGAAATTTAAGAAGTACTTGAATCCAGAGAAAGAAGTAGAAGTAAGAATACACTATGAACAAGTTGCAAGGGGGGCAAGGTGTGCCAAGAGGAACATTTGTCAAAATTGTTTCAATGATGTTTGTTGAGAACAAAACCAGCACAGATACCATCTTTCCAAGAAATGAGAGCAAGACCAATCACCATATCCTAATTAAATAGTTGTTGCAATAAGCAATAGTTTAGATGACCAAATTACTCATGCCAAAATTTGTTCAAGTCATCGTTATAATCAACAAAAATGATGGAAAATATGATAACCGGAAGTTGTCAAATGTATACAACTTAGTAATATCATCAACGCTTCTAGTTTTTAGGACATGCTTAGGATATTTTAAATCCTTGATTACGAATCAGCAAGGTGAAGACTCTATTGTTTTATCTTCACTTGAGTGAGTGATTGGATATTTTGATAGAAGGTTGCAAGAGCTACTTGGAACACATAATGATAATATGGTCTAGAATCAATAATCCACTCATTAGAATAATAAGTAGATGTTACATTAAAGGAAAAACCATAAGCATAAAATGCATGCCCATGAAAAGAAGAGTTAGAAGAAGAAGAATCAAGATTGATGTCGTGCTTATTCATGACTGCTTATAAATATTCCATATTCTTAAAAAATTTAGACTCCAGATGACCATATTTCCCACAAAAATTGCAACGCCTCTCAATCTTCTTACTTTTAGATTCCGTTCCTTTTTCACCATTGGGAGTAGGAGCTAGTTGAGAGAGTTTGGGAACCTTGTTTTGCTTGTTGTAACAAGGATGTTGCTTCTTCAAATGCCTAGATTTATCCTTATATTGTGCCACTAAGTCTTTATTAAATGTGCATATAGTGTTTATCACTATAATATGTAAGAGCTTATCTTGATTTATAACACCAAAATCTTCAAGAGTGGGTTTTTCATAAGCATCCCCTAGAGCTTCTTTGGTGGAGCGAAAAGTAGATATAAAAATAGAATAAACACTACCAAGATTAGCAAGAATAACATAAATACATTAGTCATCCTTTTTTGGTATGTTAGATTCTTAAAGTAAAAGTATAAGTGTTTTGAACTTAGATAGATAATATTCAATGTAGGAGAAATCATTGGGATTTAAAGAAATCAACTAATTTTCAAGCCGGTGAGCTCAAATTTCATTGTGTTTACCAAATACAATTTTTAGCTTTGTCCAACCTTCATTTGGTTCATCAAATCCTTGAAGTTGAAACCATAAATCAATAGATAATGACATTCCAATTAATCCACATGTTTCATCATTTTTATTATCTTATTTGGCTTTCTTTGAGGCATCAGTGAGGGCAGTTTCTTTTCCCAAGGTGAAATGGTAAAGTCCTTTACTTAGTAGTATATTCTCCATATGGGATTTCCATGAGAAGTAGTTTGAACTGATAAGTAGAAGATTACTTGGACTATTTGTTGGGAAACTTATTTGTATAAGTTTCGAACATTAATTATCAATCCAAGGGCATAAGCTTGTGAGATGCAAACACAGTCTGTGTAGGATCAAATCCTTTTCTAAAACCTATACTAAATCATGAGCTAATGAAACATGAAACAACTTCATAAAAATACAAGAACTAATATTCTCAATCTAAGGCTATCAAAGTTTCATTGGTAGAAAATATGGTCACAAGATTTTTTTGCCTCAACAAGTGATGGCTCTTGCAATAGTATATGCTAACTTGTGAAGGTTTAGGATTGAGAAGAATATTCAAATGAAAATATTATGAGCTAAGTTCTAATTCTTCCAATCTAAAGTTATTACAATTTCATTGGTAGAAAATTAGGTTACAAGGTTTTATTGCCTCAACAAGTGATGGCTCTTGTAATAATACTATGCTAACTTGTGAAGGTTGATGATCCAGGAGGATCTTGGAATGCTCATAGAGGTCCATAAATATCTGGAACATCCACAGAGGTCTAGAATGGTTCAAAAATTCTCAAAATTCGATCATCCCAAATTCTCTCAAAAACACCATCAATACGTAGAGCTCATCGTCATCTTCCCAACGGCCCAAACAGTAAGTCAAACAGAGTTCATATGAAAAAGTTATGAGCAGTCAAATTTCAAATCAAACTGGTCAAAGTCAAAGTCAAAGTAGTACAAGGGTGACACATGGCACGACTGTACATATGATGTGGCCACACCCCAAGGTGCCATGTGGGTTGACAGTATAGTGACTAGGAAGATGAGTTGATAGATGATTGAGAAAGTCCATACATCTAGGTGGACAAGTCATATGATGACACGTGGAAAGGATGAACCAATGAGAGGCTGCCATGTGGTGACCTCCCATTCGCCTATAATGGCTAGTGTTTATTAAAAATTTGGGAGTCGATGGGGTTCAAACCTGTGACCTCCCAAATCCTTAACAAACCCTCCTTTACCAATGCACCATATATTTGGTTCTTAACATAACATGGAAACAAATGTATTTAAAGTGAAGTATTGTATTGAATGGGGTTTAAAAGGGGACGAGGGCCTATCCCTAAACCCCTATTTTGTAATCATATGTTATATTACATAACCAACACCATATTTTGCGTTATGCTAAAAACATTATTCCACCATAAACATATCACATACTGTTATAACAAGCCCCAAGGGTTAGTTTAAGTGGTTCTGAACCAGACGTGAAGTTATCCCCAGCAGAGGAGATCACGGGTTCGAATCTCTTCTTCCCCTTTGGGGTCAGGCCCGTAATCAAGCTAACAGTATAACCTCGTTAACTTGGAGGGTTTGGCATGATCTTCTTCCTTAGACGTAGCTAGCACTGATTTCGGTGCAGTGAACCACACGTAAAAAAAAATCACATACGGTTATAACCACACATAAAACAAACAATGGAACATGCCAAGGATCACAAGGAATAGAACCCCTGATATGCCACGATTTTAACAAATGAACCATATATATGGTTTGTTAAAACAAACCAACTAATTTATATTTAAAGCATGCCATGAAAATCAAACATTGGTTAAGGGGCATGCCCTATTTAATGGAGCGTGGACCAATATTGTACACACATTAATGCAGAGTTTAGTCTCGTAATTTGGGCCTAATGCTACCTAAGTTATGATGCTACATCGTAAAGTGTTCCAAGAGGTACCTTGATGGAATTTCGAGAATTTTATACTCATTCTGCATGATTTTTCACCAGGAATCCAACGATGCACTTTTTTTTTTGCATTTCAGCAACATGAAAAAAGGTAATTATAAAACACAAGCATTTGAACATTAACAAAAGAATGTCTCTATTAGAAGCAGACCTAGAGAGGTAGCCAAAATTGGGTGAAATCCATTTTCCAACTTGTGTATGTGATTTCATTATTGTTGTTCATTTCAAGCTCAATTATTTTGCAAGTTATTTTATTGTTAAAGTGGATTTGGTTAGATAAGTTCTTCACATGTAATTTGCATACAATTAAGCGATCATTTTATTTCGAATGTCAATTAGATGTTTTATATGTATTGAAAGATTAAAAAAGCATCTAAGGATATTTCGGATCAAGTTGGTATCAAAGCAGGTTTGACAAGTGTTTGCAAGTGAATGCTTACAAGATCCAAACTCAAACTTGGTAAAGGAAAACTTGCAATTTATAAGTTTGAAATTGGAAAGAGATTTTGAAGACATAAGATGGATTCTGAAAAGGGGGAAGAAGAAGATCATCCCATGAGTCATGAAGAGATTACAGCTACGCTTCAATCATTGAAAGAAACAATAGATGAGCTAGAATGAAGTATTCAAAATCTTGTAAGGAGAGAATCTTCGGTAAAAGGAGAAGGAGGAGGTGAAGGTGGTGGACCTTTAGAACCCCCTTCACCATCCTCATCCTCATCATCATTTTCTTTTGGAGTGAGTAAAAATTCCTCTCATCGAAAGAAGTCCTCTAAGAAGTCTAATCGTAATCTACCATTACTAAAATTGGATGTCAAGTTTGAATCACCGACCTATGATGGAGAATTGAATGCAAAAAAATTGAAAAAATGGATCAAGCAGATAGAGGTATATTGCAGGTTTCAAAGGATCATGGACAAGGATGCAAAGATACAATTAGTTTCTCTTTGACTAAGTGGAACTGCCTTAATATGGTGGGAGATTAAGATGCAATTTGATCTTGTTCAAAAGGTTAAAGTAATCTCTTCCTAGGATAAGTTTACTAAGGCTATAAGGAAACAATTATATCCACTTCCACATACGCAAATGGAAATGATCGAATGGCAACATCTAAGACAGGTTAAAGTCCAAAATATTCAGGCATATAAAAAAAAATTCAAAAAGAAGGAATTTTCATTAGGTATTATATTGTATACTCATGAAACTCTTCTGAAGTATATTGTTGGCATGCACTCATATCTTCACCACACTATTCTAATGTTTAGCCCTACTAACATTGATAAGGTGTCAATACAAGCTACTCATCTAGAAGCTAGTAAGGGTAAGAATGTGAGCGAAGATAATAATTCATTCAAGTTTGAGAAGTAACCGAAAGGTAAATGGAAGAGTAATAAATCAACCACATTGAAGCAAGTTGAGGGAAGACCTACATGTTCCCACTATAAGAAAAAGGGACATGAGGAATCACAGTGTTGGAAGATGCATCCAGAATTATGACCAATGAAATTCAAGGATAAAGGGAAGTAGAAGACTATTGCATCATCTCATCAGGATCTAGGATCATATTTTGAAGATGAATATAAGATCATGGTCATAAGAAGCAAAGGTATATCAGCTATCAATTCAAATTCTTCACTTCAATCCGCCAAAATGGAAAGTGATATTGATCAAAAGAAGAGAAGTTAGTTTTTTCATGAGAAAGTTATAGTCAAGCATATCAAGGTACATACTATATTTGACAGTGGATCTCAAGTTAACCTAATATCTAAAGCAATTTTTAAGAAGTTGGGTTTGAAGACGACACCTCACAAAAATCCATATCCATTAGGTTGGGTGTGTTATGATGCTAAGTTGCAGGTAAAAAAATAGTGTAAGATTATATTTGCATTAACAACTAATTCCTTTGATGAGGTCGAGTTAGATGTTGTGCCTCTTGAAATTTTTGGCATTGTCTTGGGTATTCCATATCTATTGGAAATGAAGGTTGTGTTCTATAGAGAAGATAATAAATATCATATTTTCAAGTATGGGGTCAGATATATTGTCATAACTCATCGCATCAAAACTAATGTTTCTCTAGTGAGCACATGGTAAATGAAGAGACTCGTGAGCGCAAGTAAATATTTTGTTCTCATGATAGTGAAACAAAAAGAAGAAGATATAATATATGATTTATTAGGTTGTGATCCAAATCATAAATAGGAGTTGATCAACATCATATCTAATTATGATGAGTTTTTTCAGGAACCTATAGGGTTTCCTCCTAAAAGGGAGGTTGAACATGAACTATATTTGCAACAAGACACTCCTCTTCTGAACATTGGAATGTACAGGTCATCAATAATTGAGAATGCATAAATAAAGAAGAAAGTTTAGGAGATTCTCGATAAAGGAATCATCATACCAAGCTCCTCTCCATGTGGATATCCTATTGTATTAGTTCTGAAGAAATATGGCACATGGAGGATGTGTATTGATTTTTGAGCCCTAAACAAGATTACGGTAAAGAACCATTATCCTCTTCACAAAATTGATGATATATTAGACAAGTTAAAGAATGTTGTGTATTTCACTAATTTGGATTTGAGAAGTAGTTACCATAATATCATAATTGTATAAGGAAACATATGGAAAACTGCTTTCAAGACCAAGAAAGGCTTGTTTGAATGGTTGGTTATGACATTTGGGTTATGTAACACACCAACAACATTTATGAGAGTGATGAATCATGTGTTCTAACCCTATATAGATGATTTTGTTATTTTCTATCTAGACGACATATTGATCTTTAGTCAAATATGGGAAGATCATATAAATCATGTCAAGACAGTATTTGAACTCCTGAAGAAGAAGTTGTATATCAAGTTATCTAAATGTGAATTTGGAAAAACTTATATGGTATATATGGGATATATTATAGGGAATGGTCAGCTAAAAATAGATCCTGCAAAGGTAGATGTCATTGTAAAATGGTCCAAGTCAACTACTACCAGGAAGTCAGGAGCTTCTTAGGAGCAGTACAGTACTGGAGAAAATTCATTGCTAATTTCTTATACACAACAACACCTCTACATGCATTAACAAGTTTTAAATGGTCTTTCAATGGGGAGGCAAGCAACAAAAATCCTTTGAGACATTGAAGGAAAAGATAAGCACCACACCAGTTTTGGCTCTGCCAAATCTCCAACAACCATTTGAGATTCAAACTGATGCAAGAAGATATTCCATGGGCGCAGTCTTGATGCAACGAGGTAAACCTATATGTTATCATTCTGAGACTTTCACTCAAGTTGTGATTAACTATCCAGCATATGATAAGGAATTGTATGCATTTGTACAAAGTGTAAAGAAATGGAAGCATTACTTAATGGGAAAGGAGACCATAATTTATATCAATCATCATCCATTATAGTATGTGCAGTCACAAACCAAGCTACAACAGTCACGACATTTCAGGTGGATGGGTTTCCTACAGTAGTTTCATTCGGTAATCAAGTGTAAGAAGGGTATTCATAACAAGGTTGCAGATATGTTGTCGAGACCAGTAATTAATGCATCCACAATACTCAATTATAATCCTTTAGAACATGAAAGTTATGCAGAACAATATGATAGGGAAGATGATTTTAAAGAAGTATATGATGCACATGACAATTTGTTATATCATCTTGGAAATATATGCATACCAAGAGATGAAAGATTAAGTGTAACCATAGAATCTCATGTATCTCTCATCTCTGGTCATTTCAGGGTTGGTAAGATCGTTGCACAGCTACAAAGGTATTTTTATTGGCCTCGGATGAACGAGACAATTTCCAAGTATATCAAAGGGTGTGTTATGTGTGCCACAAGTAAGCCTAGAAACATAAATCTAGGATTATATACACTGCTTACAGTACCTTCTCATCCATGGGAAAGTATCTCCATGGACTTTGTAGGGGGTTTTCTAATGTCCAAAACAATTCATGATTATCTATATGTCGTAGTGGACAGATTCAACAAGATGTGTATTCTAATTCCATGCAAGAAATAGGTCACAGTTGAATAGACATCACATATGTTCTTCGCTAATGTATGGTTTCATTTTGTACTTCCTACATCTATAATATCATATCAAGACTCTCATTTTTTGGGAAATTTTTGGTCTTGTATGGAAACTTATGGACATTAAGTTGAATAAGAGCACAAATTTCCATCTGCAAACAAATGGACAAACAAAGGTGGTAAACAGAAAAATGGTGCATCTACTTCGAGGATAATGAAACAAGCATCCTAAATTATGGGATGAGCAATCACCTTATATCCAACATGCCTATAATCATGTCATGTATTCGCCTACTCAAAAAACTCATTTTGAAGTATGTTTGGGGTACTTGCCTAAATCACCTATGGAATTTGTTTTTGGAGAAGCAAGTAAAGAAGATGGACATGATGATATAGATAAAGATGAAAGGTTCATTCAAAAGATTCAACAGGTACATCAAGCACTACAGGAACAATTGGAGAAGATCCAATTCAAGTATAAGGAAAGGCATGATAAACATTGGGTTGATCATAAGTTTGAAGTCGATGATCAAGTATGGTTATTACATATCAACAAATATAGAATGAAAGGTGAAGGTAAAAATCTAAGGCCAATCTGGTATGGTCCATTTAATATCTTGGAGAAGATTGGTACTAAGGTATTTTGTTTATATCTACTAGCCTACATGAAAATGTATTCAGTAGTAAATGTTGATAATTGGAAGCTTTATGAGCCTCCTATGATTATGGATGAAGATGAAAGTATTCAGGTTCCAGTAGTTGATAATTTTTCTCCAGAATATTTGGACGATCTACAAGAAGATGTCATTCTTGATAGAAGAATTGGAACTTCATAGTGAGGTGATGTGGAATATATTTGAGTTGGTCTTAAAGGGGTAAAACCAAGTAAAGAAAAATGGATGGATATTGGAAGGGTGAGGGAAATCTTTCCTCACCTAGTTTTTGAGTAATCAAAAAATTTGGTGGTCCAAAAGTCTTCCAATGGGGAGGAATGATCCAAGAGGATCCATAAATGCTCATAGAGGTCCAAAAAGATCTAGAATGTCCACAGAGGTCTAGAATGGTTCAAAAATGCTCAAAATTTGACTATCCCAAATTCTCTCAAAAATCCCATCAATGCATAGATGTCATCATCATCTTTCCAATGGCACAAACAACAAGTCAAATGGAGTTCGTATGCAAAATTTATGAGCGTTAAAAGTTCAAATCAAACTGGCCAAAGTCAAATTCAAAGGGGTAAAAGGGTGATGCATGTCACCACTGCAAGGGTGACACATGGCATGACCATATAGATGAAATGGACACACCCCAAGGTGCCAGTGAGTTGATCGCACAGTGACTGGGAATATGAGTTTGCAGTTGACTGGGCAAGTCTGTACATCTAGGTGGACAAGTCATATGATGACATGTGGTAAGGATGAGACAATGAGAGGCCGCCACATGGTGACCTCCCATTGGCCTATAATGGCTAGTGTTTCTTAAATTTTTTGGAGTTGATGGGGGTTGAACCTGCACCCTCCCAAATCCTTAACAAACC
>SNQJ01S0080190.1:1160-14446 GCA_010110895.2 Picea sitchensis | reverse complement strand
AGTCCATATAAGGCCTTCTTCAACTTGCAAACATAATTAGGATTATCTGTCAATGAGAATCCTTCAGGTTGCTCCATATATACTTCTTCCTCTAGATCTCCATTAAGAAAAGTTGACTTAACATCCATCTGATACACTTTAAATTTCTTATGGCATGAATATGAAAGGAACATTTTGATGGCTTCCAATCTTGCCACTGGTGCAAAAGTTTCATCAAAGTCTTGACCTTCAACTTGTGCATACCCTTTACAGACCAGTCTGGCTTTATTTCTAACAACTTGTCCTTTTTCATTCATTTTGTTTTTGAACACCCATTTGGAACCTATTACATTCTTATCTTCGGGTCTAGGGACAAGCTCCCAAGTATTGTTCTTCTCAATCTGATCAAGCTCTTCATTCATAGCTCTAATCCAATCATCATGCTAGTTGGCTTCATCAAAAAATTTAGGTTCAGCCATTGATAAAAAAGCAACATGAGATTGTTCTGAGTCTTTAATCAATTTCCTTCTTGTCTGGACTCCTTTATGTATATCTCCAATTATCTGATTCTCAGGATGATTCTTTCTAACAATTCTGAGAGGTGAGTTTGTTTCTTTCTGCTGATTTATGTCAGCCTGATTATTTGTATCTTCATTTGATTCAGATTCTTCTCTTTCTGATCCTTGGACCTTTTCATCTTCATCTTTAACTATATCTTTTGTGTTTGGTTCAACACTGCTTACATTTCTGACTGGGATTTCTTCATCAACTTTTATGTTTATACAATCAACCAGTTTATGCAGTCTCTTATTGTAACATCTGTATCCTTTACTGTTTGTAGCATAACCTAAGAAAATACCATCATCATCCCTGTCATCATATTTGCCAATATTTTCATCATTGTTCTTGATATAACATTTACTCCCAAAGATTTTAAAATGCTTGATTGAAGCAGGTCTTCCAAACCATAGTTCATAAGGAGTCTTGTCACTATGTGGCCTGAGATGAGATTTGTTAAGGATATGAACAGTTGTATGAATTGCTTCCACCCAATATGTCTAAGGTATGTTCCTTTCATTCATCATTGATTTTTCCATTTGTTGTACTGATCTATTCTGCCTCTCAACAACTCCATTTTGTTGTGGAGTCCTTGGAATTGTGTACTCTCTTTTGATCCCATGTTTATCACGGAACTCTTTGAAGTTCCATGAACTAAACTCTCCTCCTCTATCAAACCTTACTACCTTCAATCTTTTTCCTGTTTGATTCTCAGTTAGAGCCTTAACACTTTGAATTTTTCAAATTCTTCATATTTTTCCTTCAAAAAGGCAACCCATGTTAGTCTAGAATAATCATCAATAACCGACATAAAATAATTTTCTTTTCCTGTACCTTCTTTCCTTGATGGTCCACATAAATCCATATGTACTAACTGGAGAGTTTTTTCTGTTGAAGGAAAGTTTTTAGATTTGAATTGAGTGCGAGTAAGTTTTCCTATCTGACAAGGTTTACAAACAGAGTCGTATGGCTTTGATATCTTCGGAAGATCTTTTACCGCCCCATTGTTTCTGAGCTTGATTATGATCAAAATTTAGGTGTCCAAGTCTCCTATGCCACAACCAACTTTCATCATATTTTCTTAAGTGGCATTCTTCTTTTTCTTCTTTTAACACAAAGACATTGTTTTCTGTTCTTATCCCTTTTGCAACTAGCCATCCTGAATTCACAAATTTTATTCTACAATCTTTAGAGGTAAAAATGAATTCACATCCTCGGTCACAGACTTGACTGACACTAAGTAGATTATGTTTCAGACCTTCTACAAACAACGCATCTTGAGCTTTCCCTTTGCCATTACTCAAACTTACCATTCCTTTACCTTTTATTTTTCCTGGTGCATCATTTCCAAAAGTTACATTCTCTGACTTGCTTTCACTTAGAGCCAGAAACTTACTTTTGTCTCCAGACATATGTTTGGAACATCCACTATCAATATACCAGGGATTATTTTGTCTTTGGGCTGATAACACTAATCTTCACTGGTCATCTTCTTTCTTCTACCAAACCTTGAAATTTTCAGTAGCAGGATTCAGATCTGGTTTATAGTTTCTTAAGCGACAATCAACAGCTTTATGTCCATAGTTATGACAGATGTAACATTCTGGGTCGTTGATTAAAGAGTCATAACGATTGTTATGCTTAACCTGTGTCCTTTTCCCAGCCATCAAGTGATTTGCAATCTGTGGAGGTTTTTTACTTGGGTGTCTCATTCTTTGTTGTGACAGATATTTATACCTTGAATGTCTTGCTTGCTCATATCTAAATTTTAAAGAAAATTTTACAACTTTGTGACCAAAGTTAGAACAGAAAAAACAATATCCATAGAAAAATCCTTGGTACCTGGAAAATGGTTGTCTTCTTTGAGCAGGTCGATTTCTTCCATGTTGATGATTTCCTTGAGCAGGGAATGCATTATTTCTTTGTTCTACAGATTCAGTCCTGACACATTTTTCTTTACTCCTCCTGGGCAGCTGATTGTCTTCCTTTATTTCTGCAGGTTTTTTGTTGTCATTGGTTGTAGATTTGACAAACTTGATGGGTTCTTTGTTGCTTGGTTGACCACTACTTGATCCCTCTTCATAACCCAAACCTATTTTCAACTTTGGATTCCTTTGTTGATTCAGAATGGTGGCTAATCCTTCTGAGGCTTTGATACTTGACAGATTATGATGATACAAGGGCTACTTCTTCTTCCACTACTTCTTCTTCCAGGGATTTAGATATTGCCTTCTTTTCTAATAACTGATGTTTTAGAATGTCCTCGATTTTATTTGCCTCTTCTAATTTCACTTTTAGCAGGGCAAAGTCTTCATTAGGTTTTTTAGTGCCTTTCTTGAACTGTATCAGCAATTTTTTTTTCTTTCTCTTCTCAAGTCTGAGTCTGTCAATCTCTTCCAAAGCTCTAATCAGCTCTCTTTCCAAGTCAACCACATCTTCCTCATCATTATCATCAATGCATGTGATTTCATTATCATAATACTCTTTGGCCATAAGCATGAATTCATTTACCTTATCTTCACAGGAAGAGTCAATATCGGTGTCGTCTGAGGAGTCATCATTGTTTACACATAAACTTTTATTTTTATCAAATCTTTTGGATTTGTGCTTCTCTTCACCTTCAATGTTCTGGTCCTTCTTCTTGTGTGGACACTTATTTGAGAAATGACCTATCTTGCCACAATTGAAACATTTGAAGGAGATCTTACCTTTGTATTTTCTTGATCCTTTCTTTAACCTTTTCACAAATTTTGCCTCAATATCATCTAAATCTGGATCAACATTCTCGTCTGCTTTAAAAGATGCTTCTCTAGTAATGGATTTATCTTTGTTGATTCTCATTTCATATGTAGTTAATGTTCCTAGGAGTTGATCAATGGACAAAGTTTTAAGATCATTTAGTTCTTCTATTGCAGAGACTTTTGGATTAAATTTATCAAGCAAAGATCTTAAAATCTTCTGAACTAAAATTGGTTCTTCAATCTTCTCACCAAGACCCTTCATGGCATTCATGAGTTCTTCAATTCTTAAAAAATACTTGCTAACTATTTCATCTTCATTCATCTTTAGTTGTTCAAACTTCAACCTAAATGTTTGAAGTTTGGCATCTTTTTCTTTCTCATTTCCTTCATAGTTGCTAATAAGTTTATCCCACATTTCTTTGGTAGTTTGAAGATGCATCACCTTTACAAACTCGGCTTCTGCAAGTCCATTCAATATACATTAATTCCCTTAGCATTAAAGCTAAATTCTGACTTATCATCCTTGGAAGCTAGCACAACAGGCTTTATGTATCCAATCTCTACTACATCCCAAACATCAGCACCTAAAGCCATTAGGTATGTTCTCATTTTAACCTTCCAAAAGCCAAAATTTGTTCTGTCAAACAGAGGAGGCTTACTGGCTAAATTCATTTCATGACTTGTCATGTTTAAGCTTACAGATCTACCTTTAAATAAAAGGAACCCACTCTGATACCAATTGTTGGACAACTGAGATGGGGGGTGAATTAGTTGTTACCGATCTTAAACAATTATTCTCATTTTTAAATTCAATACAGAACTCTCAATGATGATCACACTAATGTAGGGAAGTAAGCAATAGAACATTCAACATCATTCACACATTTGAGTTACACAGAGACAGATATTTCCCGAGGAAACCCATAAAGGGTAAAAACCTCTTCTTCTTTGTATGATAAGTAATATTTACATTCTATACATTATCATACTTATGAGTACCAACTCATAAGGAGGCTACAACCTCTGTTTTGTAAGCTGCTACTTGCTGAGATCACCAACTCTCTGGATTCTCTAGCACCCACTAGAAGGAAGCATAGAACCCCTGTTTCTCTAGCACCCACTAGAAGGAAGCACCAACTCCCTAAGAGTTCCAGCACCAACTGGATGGAAGCACCAACTTTCAGTTACATAGGCACTGACCTGTATTTCAGAGAACCAATGTTCTCCCTTGCACCACCCTGCCACCCTGGCTTTTCTGGCTGCAACCAGATGGAAGCTACAAATCCCTGTGTTCAAGCACCCACTTGAAACTCTGAGGACAACAGTCCTCCCTAGCACCTCCCAACCACCCTGAAATATAAATCTTTGCTACTGAAAATTATTACAGTGATATAATGTTCATCAATGGCTTACCATTCTCATCATTATTCTTGGCACACTGCCCTGCTCTGTCTGCCTCATTGTATTCCTGCACACATGCCTTGTGCTTTCTGTTCTTCTACCTTTTATGCTCTGCGCGCCATGTCCATTCAATGCACCATTCCTCTTCTGTGTATTTCAGTTGCTGCACACTGCCTCCTTCTACATGCCTGAATCACTCTCAACAGCAACACTCATATCTTCTTTGTTCTGCATTCTTATAGTCTATGTGCACCTTGTGCATGCTATATGCACAATGCTTCTACATTCTCTCCCCATGTTGAGTGCTCTGTCTGATCATCATTGCGACTCTTTAGCTTCTCTGGCAGTTAAACCCATGTGTCCATCATCATTGGGTGTTATGTCGAGATTCCTTAGACTCTCCAACAATCGAGACTCTTCGTCTTCTTTGTCACAGTCGAGCTCATTCCCTATGTTGCAGTTCCAGGCTCCAACGGTCTTCCATCTGTCAATAGCCTCTATGAACAGTCTTCATTCCACTGGAATATGCCTCGAGACTCTTCATCTTCTTTAGCGATCACCCTGAAGTCTCTTCGAGTCCTCTAGCAGAAACCAAAAGTGGTTCTAGCAGTTACACTGTGAACCTATTGAGCCTTGTACCTTTGGCACCTTTCACCTTTCCTTTCACATGTGGCCTCAGGCGGTGACAACACGCCTATTTAGAAGGTGATTATATGACTCACGTTTTATGGATCTGAAGATGAGGCATCTCGACTCTCCAAGTCGCGATCGTTGAAACTCCGAGATGGAGCTTAGCACCACTAGCTTCTTCCCCTCACGTGACCACCAGCGGTGACCACAGGCTGTGCCAAAAGGTGCTTCATATTTCATGAACTTATGAAATTTATCGAGCCTGATCAACGGTCGAGATCTCCAATGATCCGATGGTCTAGATCTCATCATGATCTTTCATATCACGATTCCTATGATGATGGATCTTGATACTCCAAGTCGCGATCGCCGAGACTCCGAGATGGAGCTTAAAACTACTAGCTTCTTCCCTTCACGTGACCACCGGCAGTGACCACAGGCTGCGCCAAAAGGCGCTTCATATTTCGCAAACTTATGAACTTCACCGAGCCTGATCAACGATCGAGATCTCCAATGATCTGATGGTCCAGATCTCATCACGATCTGGCATGTCGCGATTCATGTGATGAAGGGTATCGATGCTCCAAGTCGTGATCGTCGAAACCCCGAGATGGAGCTTGGCATCTCTATCTCTGCTCTCTAACTCTCGATAATGTGAACGAGAAAAGACCACTTGCCAATCAAACGAGCACTTCTCTCCTTTGACTTTCCACTCAGTGAAACGATGATCTTTTTCCATGTGTCCTATGGAACCAATGGTCCAGATATTATCGTGATTTCACCACATTTCCTTCTTGAATCAATGGTGAAGATCTTATCGTGATTTTGCAACTTCACAGGCCTTCGTCATGCCTGATCAACAGTCCACGATCTCGATGATTTGTCAGTCTAGATCGTTTCATGATCTCGCATATCGCGAGTTCCCACACCATGCTCCATTGACTCCTCCAATGTGCAAGTCAGCGAAATTCCAATCTCTTGCCACGTGTCCTATGACTCCAACGGTCAGGATTGTTATCGCAATTTCGCATATTGCGAGTTTGAGCCTCTTTCCTTTAGATTTCCCGATCTGTGAAACTCTGAAACGAAACCTTTGTCATGCTTTGACTATTTTCCTCCTTCTGAGCTTACACTACTAATCTTGCCACCTTTGTCGTGGTTTGACTGTTTTCCTCCTTATGAGCTTACACTGTTGATCTTGCCATTATCTCTATGCTAATGATCGTGTTGCTCTTAGCCGTCAATGAAAAACACGCGCCATCAATGAAAAACATGCATACTCTGCCTCTGTCTAAAAACATGCCAACACCCTCCTTTACCAACGCGCCATATATTTGGTTCTTAACATAGCATGGCAACAAATGTATTTAAAGTGAAGTATTTTATTGAATGGGGTTTAAAAGGGGTCGAGGGCCTAGCTCTTGACCCCTATTTTGTAGTGATATGTTATATTACATAACCAACACCATAGTTCACGTAGGGGATAACAAAAATTTTCCACCGTAACCATATCACATATGGTTATAACCACACATAAAACAAACTACAGAATATGTCAAGGATCGCAATGAATAGAACCCTGGACCTGCCACTTTATATGCCACAGTTTTAACCAACGAACCATATATATGTTTTTTTAAAACAAACAAACTAATTTATATTTAAAGAATGCCACAAAATTTTGACATTGGTTAAGGGGCGCACCCTATTTAATGGCATGCAAACTGAGATTGTACAAACATTAATGCAGATTTTGGTCTCGTAATTCATACCCGAGGGTAGCTAAGTTATGAGGCTACACTGTAAAGCATGTCGAGAGGTACCTTGATGGAATTTCAAGAATTTTATACTCATTTTGCATGATTTTTCACTAGGAATCCAATAGTGCACTTCATTTTTGCATTTGAGCAACATGTAAAAAGGCCACTGTAAAAGGAAAGCATCTGAGCATTAATAAAAGAAGTTCTCTATTGGAAGCGAACCCGGAGAGGTAGCACAAATTGGGTGAACTATGTTTCCAACTTATGTATGTGATTTCATTATTGTTGTTGATTTCAAGCGCAAATATTATTTTGCAAGTTATTTTATCATTAAAGTGTATTTGGTTAGATAAGTTCTTCACATGTAATTTGCATACAGTCAAGTGATCATTTTATTTCGAATGTCAAGTAGATGCTTCATATGTATTGAAAGATTAAAAAAACATATAAGGATATTTCAGATCAGTTGAGGATTGAGAAGAATATTCAAATGAAAATATTCTAAGCTAAGTTTTAATTCTTCCCATCTAAATTTGTCACAGTTTCATTGGTAAAAAATCATGTTACAAGGTTTTATTGCATCAACAAGTGATGGATATTGCAACAATACGTTACTAACTTGTCAAGGTTGAGGATTGGAAATAATATTTAACACGCACATTCATTAATTAAATCAAATGAAAAGGTTTTAAGCCAAGTTCTAATCTGTTAGCAAGTATTCGGTGTGGTCCCTACTGGTAGAAATGTTGGCTACAATGTTTCTTTTTAACAAGTATATGATTAAGAGAAGCTTATAGCAATACTCTGGAGACCTTTTTCATTTCTAAATTGAAAACAAATTCATTCTTGATTGTAGATAAAGATAAAATTAAATTTGATTCTAAATCTAATGAACATAAAGCTGATAAAAATAAAATAAAAAATAAAAATAAAGAGGATAAGAACATTTACCAAATAAGGAATTGCAGAAAAAACATAAATATGCATATATATCTACAAAAATAATGTGACATGAACCAAAGAAAGGGGGGCCTCCAAGCTTGGCACATGCACAATGAATATTATATAATGGAAGAACTCAAATAAATTATATTGATAATCAAGGTTGCCACAATCTTCAGTTCAATATTTTTTTGTATGAAATCGAATCCACTTCATAGTCGCATCTTTGGTTATTTATACAATCTAAAATGCAACAACTTAATCTATAATTCTTCTCAAAGAGTGATGACAGAATAGTCTAACTCCTATTTTAGTTGGGTCATTCCTATATTGAGCTATTTCCTCCTCAATTTGATGAGTAGTTCAAATCTCTGCTTCTGCTACTATATGCTTTCATGTAGATACTTGAGTTGACCAAGACATTGAATGAGAGTTTTTGAGATGATTTTATCGAATCCAAGAGGAAAATAACCATAGTATGAAGGTATAGATCATGAACCACTTGCCCATTTTATCCATATCAGTGTGAAAACATCTTAATGAATGAAGGATTACATGAATGCATTTATTTCTAAAAATCAGTCTCACATACAAATCTAGGAAATTCCATTTTGAAGAAACGATCATATCCTCCAAATTGTGCATTATTTGAGAAATTTTCTCACAATTCACCTAAATGGGCTCACTTTGCACAAAACCCATGATTTATAATTTTGATATCTGTCTTCATATGCTCAAACCTGATGTGGAAAGTTGGCCTTCATAAATTCTCACCTACAGAATTTGGTAGCCAGTCAATGGTTTTGTTGTACTGGCAAGCTACGGGAAACTTGAAGATCATTGAGACCTGCCACATCCTCAAGTGCTAGTGTTATAGCCACAACAACCCACCTTTAATTTTGATTTTACAAGCAAAAGGAAAGACCCCCCCTACTAAAATTTCAACCCTATTTCCTAATCCTTTATTGCTTGAACCTAATGTTATCTATTTTCCTACTTTGAAGGAGTTGGGGGTTTTATCTTGATGGATGATAGTATTTGATGGGTGCTGACTATTCTTCCCAATCTAATGATTTCAAATGTCTTCATAATTCTTATTGGGCTGTCATATTTTTTGACATTTGTATGATGGACTTGACACGTTGTCTTCAGACCTTTTGTTGAATCTGAAATGTTTGATGATCCTATTTGGTTGCATGGTTTGATGCTCTATTGCATGTCTCAGATAAGGTTGTGGTTGATTATTTGTTGATTTCCTAATTCAAATTATGCATCATCTTTCTAACATGTTATGTTGCATGAATTATACTTTGTGTTCTCGCATACAGATCCTACTCTTCTATTTTGAATTAGCATATGTAGTCTTAAGACACTCACCTACAGTCATCACGCTATTTTTCAATAAACCTAACACTCTCTCATAAGTTGGTTTAAAATCTAGGGAATATATTGTTTATTATATTACCTAGTCTTCCTTGATTTCATGGTTGATCTCATTCTGTTGTTGTGCACAAGAAAATTTGTAATGACACTTTGTTCGCATAGTCGCTCCAACCTTGAGAGGCCTATGGGGAAATTTGTTCATCCTTTTCCAGAATATTCACTTTGATCCTTATCGAGCTTCCTGACTCTTCTTCCCGGCCTTTTGATAATGTACTCCGACAATGATGTTATCGATTTTTCGTCCTTGGAATTCACACTCTTCATTTTTGAAGTCCTTCTCCATCATAGTACATCTACTCCTACTATCACAACTCACTTTGACGACCCTCCCCCGATGAATGGTTGGGATTAAATCTCACTCATTATTCGATTGAAAACCTTAATTCGTTGTCATAGTTGATGGACTTATGGCTACAGTACCCACAATACATAGTTTTCTTTCTGTTTATGAGTTAGTGAATGTTCCTTCGTTATCTCAGATCGAATCATTGTCTTCTTCTTTCACATGAGAATGTTGCTCGCAACTGAATTCTTTGGCGAATTACGCAGGTTCTTTTGGAGATAAGCCCCTTTTCCTTCCAAGAAACCAACATTGGAACCACGAGCTTATTACTTTGCAAAGTTTTGCAATCTTAAACCTCAAGAAGATTTCCAAAGCGAAACTCTCCCTAGCCACCGATCTTTTCCATGAATGAACTGTCGGATATTTTTCGTGCAATAGTATTTGGGTTATAACTTTGGATGGTCAGGGTTAAAACTTGGAATGGTCTCATTTGGACTCTGAATAAATTTTAATCATGATCGTTGATTATCACCAAAAGGATGATCCAGATCTTTTGCATGTAAAACGAATCTATGGGGAAATATTCTTCGATACCCCTTGTTGATACCATGAAACTTTACAAATTTGTGGACGTCGAATAATCATCTCTAAATGCACATCATCTCCCTTTTTTCGAGCTTTAACCTTCAATACATGAATCAAAGAAGGAATTTTTTCGATTCTTTTCTTTGATACCTTTGCACTGTCACATTGGAATAGGCCGTAAAATGGCTTTTTCGATGGACTATGGGGATTGGTTCTAGATCTATTGAATGAATAGATATCCCTCTCGGAGTTGATGAATCAGGATGGGAATGGGTTAGGAGTTAGAAAGACCCTGATGTGAAGTTATGAATCCACACACTCTGCTCTTTTTGAGGTCCGAAGGACAACTGACTAGAACCGTTGATCTAGTGGGTTTTCTCTTTTGCGGATTTGAGAATTAATGGTCCAAATTAACCCACGGACCTGGTCAATGGCTGTTGAGTGAGAAATTTCAAACAACCATATCTTTATATATAGGTGTCGGAATAAGGCTCATGATACCTCATTGGAAAGGTATTGTACAGAGGAATTCATTGATGCAGGTATCCAGGCTAGAAGGTCGACATAAAATTACAGAAAATGCAGAAAGAAGACACCCACAGATTTGGGGGAAAATTGGCCATACCAATTTCAGGAAGCCATATATGGAGCTACGAGAAATGAAATCAGGCATAGGAGGATTAGATGGAAATCTAGGAGAGTGAAAAAGAGGCTAGGATAGGAATTTCTAGCAGATTGAAATTAGAAATGGCCCAAAAATGCAAAACACGGGTGGAATCCAAATTCAGATGAAAAATCGGGTATGCTGACTTCAAATCGTCATATATTGAGTTGCAACCAATGAAATTGAGCCAACAGTAGCTCAAAGTAAAGCTATGAAAGAGGATAATAAGCCACAATGATCACATTCTATAATTCGAAACTAGAAACACCTATAAACTTCTAAAAAACAAAAGATAACACGAATGGATAGAGGCGATGAGTGTTTTTAAATAGATGTCATTTGTAAATTGTCCAAGGATGAAAATAATAACTCATGCGTATGTTCAGTTTCCATGTGTAACGCTTACATGTGTCCATTTTCAAAATGAGAGAAGAGAAATGTAAGGAAAATTAAATGAACAGTGATGAGAACTGAAGAGTCTCTCTCTTGCCTTATAAAAAAGAACTAGTGGCATAGAGAGAGGACTTTTTCCCTTTGTAACAAAATGTGGTACTATTATCTCCGAGTAATAAAGAGCATGGGGCATTTTGAATTCATGATTGTTAGCAAATGCTTGTGAGACTATTCTATACTTGTATTTGTGGTTTAATTTTTATGGGTATTGATCATATGAACTATTTATGTGTTTAGTATCTATAATCCTTTGTTGTTGTGATTTCTTATGAGTGAAGGGATGATGTTATAGATCTCCTCTTCAACTATTTGGGATGATTTATGTAGTATTATTGTGTTAACATGTCTTGGTTTTCATGAACTATTTCTGCACCCCAAGATATCATCTTAAGTTGTGCTCATCTTCTAGTTTTCGTTCCCGAGATAGATTAGAATTAGTTAGAGATAGATTAGTTTATTTTTAGTGAATTTAGCCTTTGTATTATTTAGAACTCTTTGGGGGGTAGTTCATTGTCTTTCCCCTTTTTATTCTTTTAATTATGAGTGGCAACGAGGCCCATAAACTTGTGGGAAACGCTACTCCAAACAAGAGTAGGTCTGATTAGGATCTAACATCAGGCATTTTCCCTCATCTGATTGAACGGGTCAATCTGGCCCTTCAATAGCTAGGTTAGGAAACAAACACATATGCTCTAAATAATCATCAATACATGGAATATTCTGTTTTTTAGCATTATTATGCCTTGTGAAGTTTGGATGATCATATATTGGTGAAATAAGGCAATACATGATAATAATGGTGTAACTATAGGAAGGATAAAGGAGAAATTATGGAAAATGAAGATGAATGTCTCTTAGAAACTTGTCGAAATTGAGGCCCAACACTATCCATATTGAAAAATGCAGGTAATATGACTTCAAAATCATAAAATTATTGTTTAGATGGAAAGCTCTCAAAAAATAAGTAGTTTAAAAAAACAACACTAAAAACAGAGTTTAGATGTCAAAGTTACACCTTTTTTTAAGAAATGAATAAAAAGTAACCAAAGTGCCATGTGGTGGATAGAAGTTGCCCCATGTGGTGATGGGTGCACAATGAGGTTGTTGAGGAAACAAAATCCCCTTCCTTCTTTAAGTTGACCTATAAGCTCACTTTTACAAATAAGTTACTTTTACAATGATTGACCTACTTTTATAAAATAAGTCAGAATTATTTTTACAATAAAGTTACTTTATAAAGTAAAGTTAAATGCAAATGGTAACTTAAAAAGGAACATTTCTTAAGAAATGAATAAAATGTAATCAAAGTGTCATGTGGTAGATAGAAGTTGTTCCACATGATGGTGGATGCATAATGAGATTGCTAAGAGAAAAAAATACCCTTCCTTTTTTGACTTTACCTATAATTTCACTTTTACAAATAAGCTACTTTATAGTAAAGTTATGCGATAATTTGAAGTTACATGAACTTTTTCAAAAAGTAACTTAATGGAAAAAAAAAACTCGAACTCAAGACCTCTTATTTAATAAAGTAATTTTTAATCAAGTGAGATAATATATATATATATATATATATATATATATATATATATATATAGGAGTGGGATAACTCGGGAGCAATCTTCCCTCTGGAGTTACTTTTCCAGCACATTTTCCGGCGATGAAGTTTGAAATTTCCGGCCGATTTAAAAATCTAATCGATTTTCTGAGCATCTGGGTTGGTTTAAAATGGGGCAAAACCCTCAAGGTAAGGTTCTGAAATGCATGGAACTTTGATCCATGCCAAACTCAGTCTACCCTTGAAAATCTGGCCTGAAAAGAGGGAAGATTGCTCCCTAGTTAGCTTA
>SNQJ01S0080189.1:0-32329 GCA_010110895.2 Picea sitchensis | reverse complement strand
TGCGTAATTTGGGAAGAGTAGGACATATGTTAGTGGGGTGTACTTCTCTTTCGGATAGTGCACAAGGAGGTTGAGCCTGGGGAGGGAGTGGATCTATGGGCTCATTCTTCCTCCGTCTACCCCCAGTAGTGGCAGTGTTGCCACTAGTTGGGAGTGGGGCTGGTATGGTAGGGGCATGTACTGGGATCTGCATCGGTAATCCATCTGTCTGACGAGGGAGAGATGGTGTAGGGACCATAGAGGATGGATGGATATACCATACATGGATGGCGATCACCATGTTAGGAAGGGTGAGGGTAGCAGCGACCTGGAATGCTTGGACTCCAGATGGGGGGTAGAAAAAGGGGATTTGGGTAATGGCTTGGGGAACTACCTCCCAAACTGGGATTTTCTCTTGGAGGGGGGGCATAATCCGGGACAAATGGTGTGGTGGTGTTCTCAGGGAATACTTGAGGTAGTAGTTCTCCGGCTGGTGGAACTTCGATGTGGGGAGGGGCCTCGGTGAGAGGAGTATTGTCTCTGATATCTATTTCGTCAGATGAAAATATACATACTTGTGCTGAAATAGAGGGGTTGAGGAGAAGTGGTGTTCCATGATAAGCTCCTAACAAGGATGGGTCTTTGAATATTCCAGGGCCAATATCGATGATTGGAAAAGAGTTCGAGTTAGCATGGACAAGAGGGAGGATGTTATCAATGTTGGCAGAATGATTAGCTCGTAATGTGCAAGTTGGTCAATGGTGACGATTTTCCCGTTATGGGGGAACATCATCATATGAAACAAATAAGAGGTATAGATTTTAACCTTGTACAATATTTACTACAAAAAAAATTTAAGTAAAAGAATAGAAAAGATACAATGGCAAATACAAACATTACACAGATATTTTTCCTCTGGAAACCCAAACCTGGAAAACCAGCATATTCTATATTTTCATTGTGATACATTGTTTACAATACAATATACATATAGGATCCAATGGCATCCAAAACCATAACCCAATGACCTAGATTAGTCAACAACCCTAATTCCTTAAGCGGAAATAGAAAGCAAAAAACCATGTGCCTAAAAACCACCTAAATATGTGACACGTTTCCTGAGGCATGTGGTTGTCCTGGTCGGGGAGAAACCAGCTGGGGGGGACCAGGAAATGGAAAATATGGATTTTTGTGTGGATATGATCCATATGGATTATAGGAAGTTGAAGTACCTCCATTAATGTTGGGATTATATACAGGGGTTGGGGGTGGACTCGTACTTGATTGAGAGACCAGATGCATCTGGGGTACCGGTGTGGGTACCCCCAATGGTTGAGGGGGAATAACAAGATATGATAGTGGTTGAATGGGGGGAGGGTAATAATATTTCCCTCCATATAGTTGAGGATACTAATTTTCACCATAAGTAGGTGATGGGTGGCCATAAGGGTTGAGGTGTGTCATAGAACCAATCAACCCATCTGCGACATGGGAAACCCCAAGTTTGTCCTAGCCAAATGATAGGGGTTTGGGTGCTTGAGGCAATACTATGTACAAGTAACCTGATTGGGCATATATGAGGTAAAATTGTTGGGCCTTGCTGATGGATTCTTCTTCCGATTAAGGAAAAGTGGATGCTACATCTTTGGCAATAATAGAGATGAGCGATTTAAGAAATCAATCGAGACGTTGTTCTTTGGTGGTTTCTACTTTACACAAACTATGTCGTTGTTGTCATTCATGGTTTTGGTCGGAAATATGGATAACAATGGTTTGTTTGAACTTGGAGAGAAGTTCCAAGACAGTGTCGTGATGAACTGGTAATTGAAAAAAGGACAAAAATGCCTTAGCCAAAGATTCAAAGGTCCCATGGGACTCTGATTTTTGGTCCACATACCATTTGGTTGATGAACCAGTGAGAGTTCTTTGAAATAACCTCAAGCGGATGGAATCATCCATGATGTTGTTTGAAGAGCACCATAAGTGGAAGGTCATAACATGGTTGGCGGGGTCTTCCCCTGGTTCTCCTTCAAACTTCGAACTCTCTGAAGGCAATTTGGTAGGCATATTGGGCCAAGTGGCATCATGTAAAATGGGGGAATTCGTGAGTTTAGTTAAATCATGAATGTTGAGAGATGCCAAATATGGCAAAGGGGGATTTGGTGGAGGATTAGTTCCAACCATCATGTGTGTAGGTAGTGGACCTGTCCCTTGAGAGGGATTTGGTGGGTTTGTACTTCTTCCTTGAGAAGAAGTTTTCCCCCCGCCTCCTTGTGAAGGAGAACCAATAGATGGATTGATGTGGGTATTTGACCCAATCAAAGTGGAACCAAGTAAAGTCAATCCCAAAACAGTAACACTCATTGGGGTGTGAGATGGTTGAGTCAGTGAGTTGGCAAGACTAGGGACTCCTCCTAGAATAGGAGGGAGATTCTGAAAGCGTCTAGAACGATGGGGATTTTGTGGTTCCCCTATGGTTTCAACTAGCAAAGTGAATCTGTGTGAATGGTGACAAGAGAGAAATAAATGGACAAGTGCTTTTTATATTTTTGACCTTCACAAAATAGTATAACTCACAATTGCATGTAATCAAATGAGCATCATACATAAATCAACTGTAGAATAAACAAGCATGTGAAAAGGTGGATTTTATCTGCGTGGGGGAAAAACAAAAAATAAATGCTTGTGTCCTAAAAATACCTATCGTCCTTCCTCTCAATTTAGCATTGGGCCTTCCAATAGCACTCGACAGTGGGGTCAGAATCCACCAGAACATGAACTAGTGAAGGTTGAAGTAGTCAGTTATAATGAGGGGTAGAGGGTGCATATCCCGAAAGAGCTGGTGATATTTTCCAATAGCCACACAAAATATTACCAAGGTGCGATTGCAACCCACAATCGCCACCTGGGTGGATATCCTATGTTTGGCCACTAATTACCTCGGTCAAAGTGCGGCATTTAGATTTTCGGCCTAAAAAATGGGTCATGGGCTGGATACCCTCACAAGAGTTGGGTGACTCAAGGAGGGATGCGTAGAACAACCGGACCTCAGCCTTCAACCCTTCACGGGTATCTCCCTGCCTTATAGTATAGGAACACTTGACTTGGAGGATTTTAAAATCTCCCTATTCTCAACTTCTATTGTTTCAAAATGTGAGAACTTGATAACGAGGGGTTATTTGGATACCTATCCCCGAGATCCTACCTAGACGAAAAAAAATCTTTTAGGCACCTCCTGTGGAGGAAAATTTAGTGTGTTCTTAAAAAAAAATTACATGATGTGGGCTGAGAGATTGGGTTCATGGACCAACCTCATTTGAATTAAATTGGTGTGGATAATTTATAAATAAGTAGTCAGATCTTTCAGAGTTCCTTTGAAGTACTTTGTGGGTACTTAAAAAGAAAGCTTATTTCGACCTCCACTATTCTAATAAAAACAATGTGTGTGATGAGTGGTTTTGTGTGCAAGAAAGTGAAAAATGTACAAAAGATTTTTAATAAGTTAAGTGTGAGATTATAGCATGTGGACTTCTTGTGGTCCTTACAAATATTTTTACCTAGATTACTATGTTTCTTTGGTACAACCTTGTGGAATATTTAAAGCCCTAAAGAACTACCAATGTAGACATATGGGTCCTTACTTGATCTTTTAAACTCCCTAGAATGTTGTCTATACTAGAAAAGCTTTTGAAACTATCCTAGGATTGTAGACATGTGGGCATGTATGGGCTTGTTACTTGATTTTTTAAACTTTCCTAGAATGTTTTCTAAACTAAGAAAGCTTTTTGAAACTATCCTAAAATTGTAAACATGTGGGCATGTATGGGCCCTTACAAAGCTTTTAAGATAATTTTCAAAACTAAGAGGTGCCCTAGGGGGGTTTTGTCTTCTCCTAATGATTTTTTAAGGGAGATGGAATTTCCTTTCAACCACCTTTTCTGATTCCCAAGATCACACTTCAATGTTGGGGCCCAGCATACTTGAGGGTTAAAATTGATTTTTAGTCCCAAATTAGTTGATTTGTGTTTGAAAAAGCAATAACTTTAACTGAAAGTTTTTAATGTCAACTGAGTCATCCATGTGGCAACAAAGAAAAGAGAAGAATTGTGATTCTTTTTACCCCTATGTGCTTATGTTATCTAACCTTCCTTGTAACAAAAGGACTCTAAGTGAAGTGTGATTTCTTTACAAAGTGCAGGAAATTAAAACCTTAAGGCAAGGGGCCCTCAAAACAATCTGAAAACCCTTACAATTTGCAACAAAATGAATTTGTGTGTGGGTTGTAGTTATGTCAGGTGTTCCAAGTGTGCACAATGCACAGGTTGATGAGTGAAGAGTGCGCAGAATGCACGTCTGTGTGCCTTGAAAGTCGTGCACTTCCTGTCACGCGTCGAGAAATAAATTTCAAAATGAAATTCTCTTGCCCTGGCTCTGAATTGTGACTTTGGAAGACTGGATTAGGTCGGTTTTGGTACCTGCATATCCAAAAAATTATAAAGAAGTGCTCTCAAGACTTAAATAGGGAGGAATTTGATTCTGATTCCCTAGTATGGTTGACAATCTGTTGTGTTGCTTTTGCCACATGGGTGAGAAAAAACACAACGCTTGCTTGCCTGGTTAAGTTGGCTAAACAAGATAGAGGTTTGTGAGTTTATTAGATAACCAAATACACACGAAACAAGGAAATAAAGATAAAAACAAAAGGAAATAAATGTTAGAGAAGCTTGCAAGAACTAGAACCATGAAAAACAAAAAATAACAATCATATAGCTACAAATGGATCAATGTATTGATAGGCTAGCACCGTAAAGAAAGATAGGGACATATGAATCCCCTCTTCCTCCTCGGGAGGGCTCTTGATTTCCCTAATAGAGATCTCTTCTCTTCATACAATGGCAAGTGAAATGGTGAAGAAATACAATGTCAATCCTCTCAAGAGCTGAGTGGAATGGCCCTTGCTATAGTGTTTGAATGATTCAAAGAGAAAAGAGGATTCTCCGAGAAGAATTCTTGCAACATAAAAATACCTTGAAGTTATTATTTTTCTATCACACACATGGCACATATTTATAGTGTCCACTCATGGAAAGATACAACTAGTTCATAGTGTGAAAAAGGGGCCTTTTAGGGCACTTCCTAGCCCTTGACCAGCCTCCAAGCTAGGTTTCGCTCAGATCTGAGTGTCAAATCATGTTGGGGGTCGGATTGGAAGTGGTTTAAAGGTCAACAAGATTCATAAATACGTCGTTCATGAGAAGTGTGCGGCTTTGTTCATAAATAGTCGCACATCTTGTGCATTCTGCGCACAGTGCGCACGCTCCCTTTGGTGAATTTGCACACTTTAATTTTTGAACCAAGTATATAGTTTTATGCCTTTTTGATATATTTTGGTGTTGGAGGTGTACTAATTGTTTTTGGAATTGATTTCTTTCTTTAACCATTGTGTGCAATGTTACGGACGATTTTTCAGTGATAACACTCATCACTTGACAAGCCCTCTCTATCAGCTATGGCTCTCTTCTTATTATTCATCTTATATTGGTAGGGTGCTCCATTGCACGTCTTTCCAGATGTTTCCATTGTCTGCCTTATTTGATATTCCTCCATCATTATTGGATCCATGGCCTCCTTCTTCTTTCCCTTGTCCATTTCTTCCTCCATTTCTCCACCTCTTGTTAGTGTTTCCCCCCTTCCCCCATGCATACAGAGAAGTTTAGATGTTTGATTCCATAGCCATCACGACATTATTATACAGTTAAATATTGATTGACATGTACAAAAATATGATATACCTACCTCTATGTCCTTTTACAAAGTCCTCCTTTGCTGCACTGCAAGACTTCGCGGTATCTACTGCAAATTCATTGATAAACCTTACAACAATATTGTCTAACCAGAACTCTACTTCACGTGTAAATTTGTTGTTAACTTGTTGTAACTGCGCGATCTCCACGGGATTCCACTCCAGCTGTCTAATTTGATTTATAGGGTGGTTGTATTTTAACTTCAATAGCCACTCCTGCAACACATGCGGGAAATCACAGAAAAATACCTCATGCAAGTCGCTAAACACGTATTTATCAAGATATTTGTGCGGTGTTATCTTAGGGTTTTTGTTATCCTTTTGCAAAAACTCAAGTTCCTTTTTTTTTAACCATCTTTTGATCTCCTCCTCCATTGGATTCCACAACCTGAACATTCATTTTTATATCTTCATTCTCCACATGCTTCTTCTATGGATCTTGTTCACTCAATTCCATGCAATTCCAGCCGGCAACAGAGCCATTTGTTGGTTTACTATTCTTCCTTCTGCTTCTTGGGCTGACCCAGGTTCACATTTGAATAGGTTTCCAACAAAACCCTCTAAAACTATCGAACCTCTGAGTAAACCAGAAGGCAACACATCGCACAGAATGCACTGTGCAGTCTCACTCAAGATAGTTCTATGGGTGATTGCAATGCTCAAGTGCTTGCAGTCTAGGAATGAGTGGGGATATGAGATTTACTTTATCTTCTCCAAGCCTTAAATTGTTTATTCCTTCTAATATTCTTAAGATTCATTCATCTGTTAAGCCCATGCATGCATTCTAATAGATCTCACTGAACCATTCATCCATCCATTCATAAACTACCTACTGAAATAAGGTAAATATGCAATAAACAACACACATAACACATGTTTTATCGTGGTTCACCCCCTCTTGGACTACGTCCACAAAGATCTGGCTTCTAGGCTCTTTTATTTAGATTTTTGCAAAATATGACGTTGCGTGCACTACATCTTTGATCATACAATCATGGAAAAGGTTCAACAACCTCTGTGAGGTGGACTAGATCACACTAGGCTCCTCATCCTGTGATCTAACCCTCAAAATCTAGCCTACTTGTCTCTTCTACGGGTTAACATCTTACAAAAATATAACAGAACTATAATAGTCAAACTGAACTAGTATCCGAACTAATAAGAACCAACAAGAACAACCTGGAACCCCGACCTAGACCTCCTGGGTTCTTATTTATGCTATTTTACCAGCTTATTAGTCATTAAAATCTCTTACCAAAACCCTAAACCTAACATGGTTAGGTTTTCCTACTTGCGCGTATTTCATGTTCTCCTCCTTTGCATGCAGCTTTTCCTCGCATGTGTTGCTTTTCCTGCTAGTTGTTCTTCTCCAAAATTGGGTTTTACCTTCCAAAAATAGACCTTTCCTCAATATAGACCTGTGCCCAATAGCCTAAGAGGATGTATTCTATTTATGACAAGGAGATGTTGGTGATCATGCATGCATTGACCAAGTTCATACAATATTTGGTTGGTAACAAGTTCGTAGTCAAAACAGATCATAATAGCTTAAAGTATTTCCTTGAGTAGAAGGATCTCAATGAGCGCCAACAAAAATGGGTGACGAAGGTGCAGGTCTTCAATTTCTACTTAGAGTATGTCAAGGTGAAGAAGAACATTGTGGTCGATGCACTGTCTAGGAGACCTGCAACATGTTCTTTAATGGAGGTTTCAACGGATTGGAAATCCCATTTGTTCGTGAAATATTCCAAGAACAGGTTCACTTGTGAGGTTTTGAATGGATAGCTTCAGGATGACAGGTACAAGTTCATTGACGATGTCATATCCTACAAGGATAGAGTCTACTTAGTGCCAGGTTTAGGAATCAAGAAGAAGATCTTAGCAGAAGCTCATGATTCTCCACTGGCAAGGCCATCAGGGGTTTTTCAAAACCTACAGGCAAACCAGGGAGAGGTTCTCATGGAAGGGACTCAAGAAGGATGTTATGAGGTACATCAATGAGTGTGTGACTTGTCAGCAGAACAAGTCAGAGCATACACTTCCAGCAGGAATACTTCAGCCACTTCCCATTCCGAAGCAGAAATGGGAGAGCATATCGATGGACTTCATCAGAGGCCTACCCAAGGTTCAGGGTAAGGACTACATCTATGTGGTGGTCGACAGATTGACCAAGTTTGTTCACTTCTATGCCATACTGACATATTACAACACAGTTCAGGTGGCCTAGTTATTCTTCAGACTCCATGGGTTACCGAGGAACATCGTCAATGACATGGACAGTTAGTTTATTGGTGCATTCTGGAGGGAGTTGTTCAGATTCGTGGGGCCATAGTTGACACCCAACATCATCTATCACCCTCAGAAAGATGGGTAGACCGAGATAGTCAACAAGTGGGTTGAAGGGTATTTGAGAAACTATGTGAGCGAACATCAGAGAACATGGGTCAAGTGGCTACATCTAGGAGATCAGTACTACAACACCACCTTTCACATTTCCATTAGCATGAGACCCTTTCGAGCATTATATGGCTATGATGCTCCCACTTTGATAGACTTGGTTTTTGGAGAGAACAGAGCTCCCAAAGACAAGGATTGGATTACCGAGAGTCAAGAGATTCTCAAATTACTGAAAGAAAACCTACAGCCAGCACAGAATCGACAGAAGATGAGTGGAGATAATCACAATATAGATCACAGCTTCAAGGTTGGGGACTTGGTATTCCTAAGACTCCAACCCTACAAACAGTCGTCTCTGAAGAAGAGTGGGGCTAAGAAGCTCAAACCTAGATTCAATGGACCTTACAGGATCAGGCACGGGGTAGGCGAGGTTTCCTATGAGCTGGAGCTTCCAAAAGGGAGCCAGATTCATAACATGTTCCATGTTTCTTTCCTCAAGAAGTTCGTGGGACAATTCATCGGCACATCAGAGGAGCTTCCCCCATTGGATGAGGAGGGATAGTTGGATTTGGTTCCGGAAGAGGTACTGGAGTTCCGAGAGTGGAAACTGAGAAGCAGGGTCATTAGAGAGTGTCTGATCAGATCGAGAGGGCTTCCAGTAGAGGATGATACTTGGGAGAGCAAGTAGGTGTTACATCACCCTGGATTGGTATTGCTTTAGGAAAAGAAATATCGGGAAGGGAGGAATGTAATGTCCCTTTCGAGTAGGATCTCCAGAGAGGAGGCTTAGTATTCTAAAAAATCTCGTTAGACTATAGCTAGGTTCATACAAGGGTAAAGAGGGTTACTAGAGGTCACTTCAGTTGAGGGTGTTATAATTTGAAAGTGACATTGAGCTAAAATTGACTAAAAGCGCTTTTAATCCAAATTGATCTAAAAATAGAGCAGGTGAGCTAAAAATAGGTCAACAGTGAATTAGGGTTTCAGGCAGCTATAAGAAAAGGTAAAGTGACCTAATTCATAATTATGAAGAATTTGACTTGACAGTTGAGGAGAGAGTCACATCTCAGGAGAGAGCTTTGTGGATTCCAGGAGGAAGACACCCAGAGGATGATTTCGGTGTTGAGAGACACACCCTAGTCACCGGGAAGATCATCAAAATATTCCATCATACTTCAGCAGCAATTATCTAGTTTGCAGTAGTGAGGGCGCACTTGTCCAGGTAGAGGGCGCAGCTACTGAGCATTAGATTGATTCGACTTGTCCTAGTCAGGGAGAATCCAACGATTCCCCTCTAACCTAGTTGAGAGGAGGGCGGGACACTTCTATTGTCTAGTTTATAATCAGATTCTGATGGAGAAATCATCTTGGGCGCATTACTCAACCATTGAGGATGCGACAGTTGGGGAGGACGCATTTGGGATTCTCAAGAGATCGTCATATCTGATCTAGGGAAATCCTTCCGACCCATTTCAGAGGAGCCTAAGGCACTCAATTTGAGACCCTTATCAGTCAATTTCGATGGAGGAATCACTAGGCCGCAGTTTCCAGTAGCAGTTGGGATGCATTTCCCCAGGTGGATCCATCTGGGGTCCAGACACATCAGCATAGATTCGATTGTCAGGTTGTCAGTCACCAGGATTGTGTGAGAGGGAAAGGCACATTATTTGAGACAGTTTCTAGTTAGATCCAATGTGTGTAGCCATGAAGGCGCACAATCCTGTCCCGCAACAATTGTCGTGTGAGTTGACATAGCGTGCATCAGATCATCCAACTCATTCCCTATCCAGCAAAAATATTCTATCATCCGGGTATCATCTTTCTAGTTTACTTCTTTATTCTATTCCAACTAAGATCCACTTAGATCTGATCTAGCTGAGTGATTCTCTATTTTCAGTTGCATAAGACATTATAACCAATAGAAAACTCATAATATATGATTTACAGTCTTTTGTGTCATTCTCTATCTGTATTCTTATTCATATGTTGTAAACAACTTATTTATCTACACACACATGCAAAAACACCAAACATGTTAAAACCCGCAACTTAAATGCATCCAGAAACCCCTATTTTATCAGATCAGACAGTAGACACACCAAATTAAGAACTTTTCCTAGACTAGTCGGATCTAGGATATTACACAATAGACATTTGGTGTTATAGAGGATCACATTCTATCAAATCAGTGTTGGACACTCGAATGTCCATATCTTGGAAAATGTAAGTATATATCCCCTTGACTTCATTGAAGTCTCATCATCTACAACATACCTAAGGGGTTTCTTTATTAAGGAGAACAAGTTGCTTGATACGTTTTTTTGGTTGGATGGAATTCCTCCTCCTCTTCGAGGTGTCCCTGAAATGGAGGTGAAGTTTCATATTGGTGCTACCAAATTGATAAATTGTATGAAAAAGGTTTAGAATGAGTTGAGAAGGTTTGCACTGAGAGTTGGACTCAGAATTAGATTGAGCATATAAGTATTGAGGCCAATAACTTTAGCCTAGATATATTAGTAGCATACGAGACAACATGAAATACTAAGAATAGAGAAGAACAAAGAAGAACTGAGATCCTTGTACAAGAAAGATCAATGAAGCTCAGTGGCCTCTCTAATGGTATAACGTCACCCTATCTAAGACTAAGACAAAGACAATAATTTGAACTCCACAAAGGATCTATGTTGGTGAAGTGAGTGGGATATAAGTCCCTCATTTTACAAATCAAATTATGACAAGTCATCCATGATAATATAGTTGTGAGTGACCCTCACATGGGTTTTATTAGTAACATGATGTAGAGGTTCCTTTGGTACATGTGGTGTGTGGTCTCTACTAGAACGCTGAATTTGCAAAGGACTACTAGTTGAGGGTTGAGTGTCATCATGATCTATTGGATTAATGTCAAGAAGCATGTTGTATTGTTGGTTGTGAGTTTGCAGGTGGATCTCTAGAAAGTTCATGTAAATGTTATGATAGGAAGGATCGCCTAGATGAGCAAGATCTAGAGTCTCATAGGATTCTGATGCTTGGGATTATATGTGGGCCTCCTACTGGTTAGTGACTACTCTCTATTGGGGAAAGGGATTTTAACATACTATTGATTGTGATGGGTTAGGAAATCATTGTTGGGGGCTAGTATTCCTTGAGGGGGATTAGTACCTAGATTGGTCAATAGTCCCTTCATCCTTTTGTACTCAATATTTTTTTGGAAACAATGAGTATAATAACCATACTTACCACATAATGTGCAAGGAAAATTAGTTCAGAGGCCATTGTTCTTTCCTTTCTTGGGTTTGTTATTGGTGCTAGAATTTTGGTTTTGGTTTTTAGGGTTAAGGTTACCCCTAATGCCATTGGGTGGGTTGGGGGTGTTTCCCACTAGTCCTTGGGGGGATTTTTCACTTTGTTCTTTCTCTTCTTCTTCCCTCTATTTTGTGGATTAGGAGGATTAACCATGTTTAGTTACTCAAATGATTGGGTTTGCTGAGAAGGAGAGGGTTGGATGAAATTGACACTAGCCTACAGTGTGGATAATTTTGGTGCCACAACTCCTAACAAAGGACCAAGGAGTTAGTAGTAAGGATTTTCCTATGGGGGGGCAACATAATAGTTTTTTGGACAAATAATGTTTATTTCAAGAGTTGATTTCAAGTTTTTTGCCTTGCAGCAGTCCCAATGGTCGAGGCCACATTGTCCATCAAGTTGTAATTTTAACCAACCCCTCCCCAACAAAGAAGGGTGTTATTGGAGGACCACTTTTCGATTTGAGAGTCAATTTTAAGGTTTTTGCCCACGATATCAATTGTAAAGACAATGGTCTCAAACAAGTTACAATTTTAAACCCCCCTCTAAAACAAAGGGTGCTATGGGGAACAATGTTTTTCAAAATGGAAGTAAATACAACCATTAATACAACCTCTAATAAAAAGATAACTCTAGAGGGTTCGTGATAAAAAGGTATACTTTGATAACTTAAAAAAAATGTCCTTCATATATATACTTTCTATTCTTCAAATGATTTAAATAACTTGAAAAAATAATACTTGAAAATAAATTATGAAGAATAAAATTGCAAATTTTTTGAGAAATTTGATAAACATAAGTACTTGAACTTTAAGTTCATTCTCCACCTAACTAATATTATAAATGATATGAGAAATTTAAATGACAAATCACAATTTGAATTCAAAATGTGATAAAAGAGATACAGACCATACTTAGAATGAAAGAACTTTTAGATCATTTATCTATGTGAAAGTGATAGCATAAACAAGAACGATTTTAAGTAAATATTTTTAGTATTGAAATGAAAAGAAATTATTCAAAATAAAATAATTAGGAATAGGTGATTAACCATAAGATTCCATTCTTTATTGTTACGAGGAAAATCTCTCTATGGCTAGGGGTAAACCACAACAAATGGAAATGACTGCAGAAATCAACTATAATCTCAGATATGCTATATAAGAAAATATGCTAACAAGACAAGATAAAAGGCCTACCTCGTCCAGACGTTTGATGAAGTCCATCGTTGAGCACTTGACTCAAAGAAATACACCTGCAAACTGTCCTCAACAACCAAGAAACGCAAGCATATGGTGATAATATATAATGTTAGCACATTCAATAGCATAATTCATCATTATTCATAACAAATATGCCCATGGAATAACAATTCATATATTTGCAAGACATTAATTGGACGAGAAAAGAGTATGTCTATTAAAATGTAATCAGTGTAAGTGAATGAATTACAAACTTTCGTGTTGGCACGGTTTGGAACCGAAAAACTAATTCCCTTCTAGTTGGGCCTCCACCAAAAGCAAATTCATATAAGAGAGACAATGAGGTTCTCAATCAAGTAGGGAAGAGCTTGGGGGTTGAACGATGTGTTTAGAATTAAAAGGATAAAGGGATGCAAACTCAATATGAAGTGATAATTTCTCCAGAGTAACTTTTCTCTCAAAGTTGAATTCTCCCCCTCCTTTTTTGAGAGAATTTGGCCCATTTATAGCCTTCAAGTGGAACTGAAGGGCCGAGTTAGAACATTTCCAATACATGGAAGGCCAAGGATCATGGATCTCTTGACATGACATGGAAACCCGACACCATTTTTTAATTTTGGGCACAAATATCGATGCAAGAGGGTTGTAGTGGTGCAACCTGTGTATACACATGTTGTATAGTTGTTAGGGAGCGTATATGTGGAAAAATGATGTTTTTAGCTCTGGGATTTGTAAATAAGGGACTTCAAGTCTGCATAGGGAAATGGAACAAGGCCTTCTAAGCAAATTTGCATAAGGTGAGGCAAATCTTGCTATAACAGATGCTCCCTAATGTGTGATGTCAGAGGAGTATCTAAGATGGTCGAAATACATTATAATACCCAGAAGTGGAGTAATGGAGACCCAGCTAGACAAACTAGTCACTCATGAGAACATTACAATCTGTACTAACTTTGCAGACATGGCTGCCAATTTGAATTACACTGCAGATCCATGTGAAAATATACCAAACAACTGTCCATATCCATGAGTAGGCAATACAAAGGTGGCTACATGCCAAAGTTTGTCATAGTTGTTGGACACACCTACCACACTTAGAGGGGGGGTGAATGAGTGTGGGGCTCTTTTTCAAAACTTCCCTCTTGCACTAAAACTCATCAATTAGTATTCAACATTTGTTCATTACCCATTGTTGTCATTTATCACCAATTAGATGTAAGCACATATCAGCAACATATATCAGCAATATATCATCCACAAGTCATCATCACAATGAACACAAAGAACACAAGATGTATGTACAATTTTTCTTTTTATTACGGACTACAATCCTTGGGGTTTATCAGCAACAACTAATAGAGTACAACTCTACAAGAGCACCAACTCATATAATACAGGGCCATTACATTCCTCGACACCAAGCTGAAGATGAGGCAACAATCTCAGATATCAATGTCAGCAGTGCTGTGACCTATCATTGGTACATCCCACAGCGTGTGCAGCTCACGGCTCCACTACGGCCCAGAGTGTGTGGGTGACCCGATTATATAATGTAATAGCGTATGCTCTTGAGCAACTATGGTTTTGCTTTGTTTCACATGCTTAGATTCTATGCAACCTGCAATCACTTTTCTCTTATGTCTTCCAATGTCCAATGGAAGGCCCTGACCAGGTCCTACCAGCCTCCAAGCTCTCCAATAGCTTGTTCGTATGTCTCCTCTCATATATATATATCAAATCTGCTCATAAATGCTAAAGTGTTATCCTTCTATCAACAAATATAAGTGTCCTGTATAAAATCAAACAAGATTCTTCTATCAAACCATCAAGATAATAATGTATCGCCTGAAGTAGTGATAGATCGGGCCATGATCTTGGATGGAACTTGCCTCATCAATCAAAGAGCTTGGCACCCGACTCAAACATAAATATAGTTAACTGAGTCCATGCTCCTTGTACACATCCATTTTGCATGTACACTCACCCTATACATAGCCATTCCACGTGTACACATACCTTATCACTCAGGCGGCTAGCATGGGCATCGAGAAAATAGGGTTTTGTGACTCAGGGACTTTTCGTCAAGATCTCCAACATTGCAGAAACTTTGATGCATCCAATGGCCCTCCTCTAGCTCTCTTCCTCATAATAGATCTTCAATCATGCTCAAAGGATCCACACCAATGAATTCTCTCTAGAAACTCTCCATGCCTGAGATGTTACAAGAAGCTCTCCATTGATCCTAAAGGATTCTTATCAAATGTACATTTTATAAGAGATCCTAGCTTCTTGTTTATACTTTCATCTTCCTGGGTCATAGCCATTTTTAGGTTACTTAGTAACCCATTTCTTCGTCACTTAACCTATTTTCCTTATTTTAGGTTAACCACTTTCCATGAATGAGAAATTTCTCCAATACTTTATCATTTTAAATATTCCTTCTTGATTTTGTCTTTACTTTATCATTTAAATAATCCATCTTGATTTTGTCCTTTTTACTTTATCATTTTAAATAATGATTTATTATTTTCAAACACTTTTACTTCTTTAACCTTTTTGGGCTTCTAGATGACATATGGGGGTCCTCCAACTTCATAAGACCATAACTCTCAAAGCGATGAGGAGTTATGTGACGATCCCATACTGCCAGAAATGGTGTCAAGCTTTATCATCTAGGATAGTTTCTGTTCTAACCTATTGATCTTCATCTCATTATTCAGCGTACAAACATGGGTCCTCCAAGCGTTCTTCTAGGATAACTCAATATGTAAAGCGTCTTCCGGTGAGGGCTTCACCATAAGGGACCACTTTGGAGTTCATCCATTTGTGCATCTTGTCAACCATGATAAGATAATAATAATTCATCTTTGCATCAATTCACCACTAGATCATATATATCAACCCAATGAGCGTGACCTCAAAGCGAGAACTTCTGACTAAAAATCCCACATTTTGCAAAACATGAAATATCCAACCCCAAATCGAAAAGTGGTGCTATTTGTAGCACCATTTTTTCAAACGAGTCAAATACAACATTTTAAAGCATTATTCAAACTCATATAGTAGCTCAAAAAACCTTAAAATTAACTAAGAAAAAGTTACACTAACTAAAAAAAAAGAAGTCAAAACGTTAAAATTATGGCTAATTACAGTCTAATTTGAGCCGTGGTTTTGACGATGAATCCCCAACAAAAAAACCCAAAATTGGATACAAAATTATCACTTTAAAGTTTATTTATTAGCTCTATTTTGTTATATTGAAAAATAAATAAAATAAAGAAAAAAAAAAAAAAAAAAAAAAAAAAAAAATACATTTATAAAATATTCAAAACCCAAATTAAGCAAAAAGAAAACATTCAAAAGAGAGTGGAAAAAGAAACCTAAAAATTAAAATTTCTCAAAAAAGCGGGTGATTTAAAAATTGGTTTATATTTTAAAATAATAAGGAAAAAGACACTTGAAACCTAAAAAAAACTTTAAAAATAGAAAACACTAATAATTCACTAAAAACTTTAAAAAAAACAAAAATTTAAACAAAATATTAAAAAGTTATAAAATTTTAAAAAGATTAAAAAGAAGAAAAAACCTAAACTAAGAAAATATAATGTTTAATAAATTGTATTTTAAAATAAACATAAATAATAAAATGAATACAAATATATAGAAAAATATTCAACAAATATTAAAATAAGCAACAAAGTTTTAATGTTACAAAATATATAGAAAATATTTATAGGCTACTAAAATGTTTAACAAATTTTAATATTAAAATAATTAAGTCAAAACCAATTAATTCGCATATATATGTTTTAAATATTATACAATTTTTAATAATAGTTTATAAAAATGAGTATTAAAAATAAAGTATACATAAATAAAATACAATTTTTATAAAAAACATTTCACCAAAACCCATTTTAAAATCAATTATTATTATGTTTAACATATTTTATTTTCAAAATGAATTTTTAATTAAATTAAGAAATTTCAATTTAGAAAATGAATTTTAATTAAATTAGAAATTTTAATTTCAAATTCGAGGTAGTCTACAAAAAAATCTAATATTTATTAAATTTTAATTTCAAAAATGAAAACACTTTTATAGAATAGAATATTAAGATGTTTGAGATAACAACATGCTTGTGTGAAGGGATGAAGAGTCTATCTCAGAACAAAAAAGGACCCTGTCTGGGGCAAATATGGATTTCTAAAAAAATTATATATCATTTCATATTATTATAAAAAAAATTAAAAAATAGTTTTTATAATCTATATATATCAGTTTATATATATATAAACTATATATAGTTATATAATATTATATTTCTCTGGGTTTTGAACGGAATACTACTTCTCAGTGGTTTTGAGCAGAATAATATTTCTCCATGGGTTTGAACGAATAATCTCTGTAGTCTCTCCGGACTTCTCTGCGGTTTTGAACGGGAATACTATTTATCTGTGGTTCTCTGCGGTTTTGAGCAGAATAATAATATTTCTCTGCTTGGTTCTGAATGAATAATGTTCTCTCTGAGTTTTGAGCAGGAATACCTATCTCTGCGGTTTTAGTGAGAATACTACTTCTCTGTGGTTTTTAAATTAATATTTCTCTGTGGTTTGGAATGAGCATAGTAGATCTCTGAGATAATCTCTGTAGTTTCTGGACTTCTCTGTGGTCTTGAAATTATTTTTTGGCTTCTTCAAGGGTTGAGCATTTGGACATAAATGAGGTGAGTCACTTTTACTTTGAGTTCAATTTTAATTTTAAGTAAAGAATTTAAATATATTTTTTATTTATTTTATGTTTGAAGTAAAAAGTTGATTTAAGAATCAATCCTTAATAATAATTGTTACATCTTTTTCTCTTCTTTTCAATATAGGCACTCCACCACCCATTTCCAAAACTCCCACTAACAAAGGGAGGCCCCCAAATCACCCTATAGAGATCGCTACGATTATATGGAATGGAGTAGAAAGAAAAAAAAAAAGAGATGTAAATCCAAATAGAGTTAGAAACATTAAGAAAAAAATGAAATTGAAAGAAAAGAGGCGTAAAACTCAAGAAATAGAGGCTAAGAGGCAATGATTGATAAAAAAATCAAATATACCATTCAAACTCAAATAGAGGGATAGATTCTTAATTTAAGAGTGAAATGCAAATGAAGGATAGAATTCAAGAAATGGAAAAACATAAACAATCAACAAAAGAAGGAGGGGTTGAAGAAAAACACAACATGAGAGATAGGATTAAAAATTTTAGAAGAAAAACAACCAACAATTTGACCCTAGGTATTATGGAAAACAAATTAGATATCAAACTTCATCAAAGGAAATGAATAAGCTGTCAGATTGGACCATGAGTGTAACAAAGAGCCTTGAACCTCATAATTTTTGGTATGAAATAACAACAAGAGGAGGATACACTTAGCAATAGTAAAGAAGAATTAAAAAATAAATCTCAAATTGTTACAACTTACTTTGACACGAATCAATTTTTCTTTATGTTCAATTATTTTTCGTAGCCTTTTTTTATTTTATGAGGTAAGTTGTAATGACCGTAAATATATCATACTTAGTAAAGCTCTGAGCTTAAAAGGGTGGGAATATTTATAAATGAAGACCTGTTCAGAAGACCGAGTTGAACTAAGGAAGGAAGTTAAAAGGTAAAAGCCAGAAAAGAAGAATGGGCAATAATTAGAAATGAAAAGCTATTGGGATAAGAGACCAGGATATTAATAATAAATAGAATTAGGGACACTTGGGATCCCCTTTTTTGGGTAATGGTGGCTTTCCATGGTAGCAAAGGTCCTATGATAAGTTGGATCGGTGGTATTGATATTATCTGTCTATTTGAAACTTTTAGAATTTATGAGGAATTTAAGGTCCCTAATATGGAAGGATTTGTCTTGTGGAGGTGGTATGGAACAAATCCAACTGTAGAGGGATATGAGGCATAACCTGTTATATTAGAAAAAAAAATTCTCCTCACATTCAACTTCATAGATTGACCCTCTTAATCAATACATTTGGATAGAATTTAGACACCAATGCTAAGAAGATGTATATATGTAGTTGCTATTTCCCGCACCTATTAATTCTACTATAAGAAAAATAATTAAGATAAAAATTGTCCCTATAATAATTTAGAGCGAGATATTTATAATTTTGAAAAATGAAGGTAATATCCTCACAGGAGACTTTTAATGCTAGGAATTTTTTAATAAACGGCTACTCTTTTAAGTGATGACTCAACCATAATCCTTTATGGCTAGATGAGGACCTTGTTTTATCTAATAATGTAACGCTCTCAGACCCTAATTGAGAATTTGTTTGATCTTGAGTTGGTCAAGCTCTGAAACTCTCAAGACCTAATAATTTGCAATGATAATAAGTGGCCAAACTCCAACCAAATGACCTTGTATTCATGGGCTAGGTAGTAGTGTTGTGAATTATGTGATATATGATATCCACGTTTCTAACAAATAACAACGACCTTTTAAATGACCATGAACTGACTCTCATCATAAAACTAACTAACCCCTAACTCTAAAATTTTCCATGCATAGAATTTTCATTGAAGAGAATTATGATAATCAAAAGGAATTTAGCTTTGACAAAAGTAAGTTGACATTTTCTTAAAGGGTTTCAATAGTAAATTAAAACTCCTAACTTATAAGGACAACATTGAAGAACTCTATCATATTTTACAACTACCTTTCACTTCCATTAAAGAGATCTCTGATTGTCCCATAAAATAATAATAGAACAACAACCCACAGTATGATAAGAATGTAAAATTGCTAGGAAAGCCATTAGGGATGCTTCTAATGAGCCCCTTAAAACTTGATAAGATCAATGCATACAAAGCCTAATTAAAAATAAAATAAAAAAGATACTATGTAATAAAAGGCAAGATCAACTTTCACAACTTATACAGTTGGATCCTAAGAAGTTAAGAGCTAGATTCTAAAACACAATACTAAAAGAAAATAATAGGATTCCCACTAGCAGTTAGAATTCCTATATTAAAAGTCTTTACAAGTTCCTAATGCCATGGACACCATTCTATTGTCCTACAAAGGAAGAAGTTTTTTCTTTAGATGACATAGAGTTAGGAGTTAGCATTTCCATAAAATGGGAAAGTTATGGACATTGAAGGCTACAAAGTTGAAATTTTTTAAAATCGGAGGCCCAATTCTTATCCCTCACATACCCAAGCCCTTCAATTTAACTTGCTTGAATCAGCGGGGCTTCCCTAAAACAGGGCATAGAAAACCTTATATTGTTCCTATTTTTTAAAAATGGAGATAAAAACATTCCTCTAATTATAGGACCATTAAGATTGGCTTAAGTTGTAAAGCATGGAATCATTTTGGAAAGAAGATTAGCATTTGGCTAGAGAGTCACAGTAAAAGAGCTAAAGGCCAGGCTAGGGTTAGGAGATATCATTCAATTGTGGATAAATGCTTGTTACCTTTAGGATCATTGTAGAGGAGTTTTGCAATACTAAAACAATTTTTTTGTTGTTTTGTTGACTTTAGGAAAACTTTTGACATGGTTCCTAGGAAAAACCTTTGGAATAGGTTGGAAGAATAAAAGTGCCTCTCGAATTAAGGGCTACTACAATAAGGATGTATGAGCGTTATTTCTAAGTTTAAAAACAATTAGGGATGGTCAAAAGAAATTAACACTACTATTCTAACAGTCCAAACAAGGTTGTCCCTTGTCCCCTACCCTTTTGGCATATACATTGATAAATTAAGAAGAATGTTTGGAAAAAAGCAAGTTGTGTGACCCTACACTCATTTGGTATAGTCATCAATCTTCTTCTTTATCTTGATGATAATAGTTCTTGTGAGGAGTCCCCATGATCTTGAAAACCAACTAAGAATCCTCAAGGTTTTGTGCTCCAATATGGAATTCCTTATTTGATATCTTGACAAGACTAAGGTCATGATTATTAAATCCAATAAGATCCCTTATGATACCTTTGTATATGATAACAACAACTTGGAGGAAGTAGATCATACAAATATATTGGAATTGATATTACCACAAGCTTAATTGGAATTATGGCATTGAGAGAAAAGGATTATTGGGGGATGGAAAGCTTATTATGGAGAAATGCCAAAAATAATTGTAAATTGGTTGAACTTTGGAGTTGGGATAAAAACTCCTCTTTGAACTCTTGTTACACATTTATTCTTTATGGATGTGAAGTATGGGGTTGTAGTATCTAAGTGATAGATCTTGGAAAAGATAGAGCAAATACAAAAATTTTATAACCTATAATCTCAAAATTATTAAAGGAAATAAACTATCCCATCCTCCTACAAGTAAGTGGTCTCTCTTCCTATTGAGAACATGTGAAGTATGACTAGATATCTAATGAGAACAAGTTAAACAACATGGAAGACAAGGAGAAACACCTAAAATTTCTACCAAATCAAGTCATAACCACCATGGAAGCTCAAGCAAGGCAAACAAAGATGTGCAATCTTGGCTAAACTATTGGATAATAATGGAAGAAACCATTTTGCAGAATAAAGATACTATTAGAAAAAATCTCAAAATCAAAATTTTAGGAAAAATGTGGTGTGATAAAGGTTAGAGGAAAAAAAAGAAAATTAAGGTATTATAAAGATGTAATCAACCCCTAATCTAGAAGATCAAAATTATCTATGTTGTTTTTGCCAAGTGTAAGAAAAAAATAAGCATTACTGAATAAGAACAAATTCTCACGAGCTCCATAGTGGCTTGGGTAGTCAATTCCTAAGCATGTGGGATGAAAGAGTGTGTCTGCTTTGTGACACTACTAAGAAGGTTGAGAATGAAAAGCACTTTCTCTTAGATTGTCAAGCCTATATACCCATATTAGATCTCATTTTCAGAAATATTGATCACACTACCAGCCTTCCTAACCTCTTAACTCAACAAAGAATATGGTGATCTTGGAGAGAAGCTTCTCTTAATGCTTTTAGAGCATAGAAACAAAATTCTAAAGAATCACAAGTAATCACTTACCCTCTTGAAGTCAGGTAGACCAGTGGGTCTTGGTGGACGTTAATCATCAACATCATCATCTCATATTATATAAACTATATATATTGTTTATACTCTCTCATATATATATAGTTTATATATTATAAACTATATATAGTTTATAATACAACATGTGTATATGGAAGTGAGAGCAGGGGTGATGTGAGACATAAAGCCGACCCTGTGGATGGAGTGCGTGGAGACCACAAACCTGGCAGCGAGGGGGCTGAGAAGCGTCCTCCTGAATAACTCTCACTATCGTCATTTATAATATTATAAATATATATATATATATATATATATATATATATATATATATATATATATATATATATATAGATATATATATATATAGTTTATATAATATATATAAACTAATTTTAATTTTTTATAAAAATTAATATTTAAATTAGTTTTAAGACTTTTTAATGTAATTTATTTGTTGTTTTTTTAATTTTTAAGTTTTTTTTTATAATTTTGTATTAAAATTGTTTTAGAGGATTGTATTTAGTTTTTATAAATGTTTTTTTTAGTTTTTGTGTTTTAAATTTTTTTAAGTGTTTTTTGCCATAAATTTAATTTTTATTTTTTCTTCATTTTTCTTAGTTTTTTTTTTTTTTTTTTTAATTCTGTTGGTTTTAAGTTTTCTTTATTTTATTTTATATATAAAATTTAGCTTTTTGCTTTTGATTTTTTTTTATTAATTTTAAACTTTATTTTGTTTTCTTAGTTTTTTAAGTTTTAATTTATCAATTTTTTTTAATTATATTTGTTTTCTAAATATTCAAAAATAGTGTTATTTTAGTACAATTATTTTCTATGTGTTGAAGTAATGATGAGCAATATGTTAAAAATGATGTTTTTACTACATTTTAAAGTATGGAACAATAAATCAATTAAAGGAGACACAATTACATGAAAAACATAATTTCAAAAAAAATAAAATGGAAAAAATATGTATAAGATTGAGAAAGAACATGGAAAATTACTAAAATCATGGAATTGAATAAAATAAAAATAAAAAAATAAAAATTATAGAAAAAATTGAAAATACATGAAAGACAAGCATTTAAAAATAATGTGAAAACATTATGGATGGGAAAATTCAAAATATAAAACATCCTAAAAGGAGGGTGCTTCAGGTATCATTTTTAAAAGCAGGTGAAAGCCCCAAAAATGAGCTTCAAATTCTGGATTAAGTTGGTAACTATGTTCCTTTGCATCATATATATCAACTATAAATCAATGTATCAATGTTCAACTCATTGATCCATCTTCATCAATGCATCGCCATCAATGATGCATCTTTATCAATTGGTTTCCACTTGGACGCCATGTTCTCATCAGAGTTCATCATATCAATCAAATTACTTGACATCAATCCGACGGACCATTTACATGATCCAACAATCTCCCAAATAATCAAACCATTGGCATCAATGACAACATGCTCCAACAATCTCCCCTTTGGCGTTGATGTGGCCACCAACATTGATGTCAACTCCCAATTACCAATGTTGATGTCAACATGTATGAACAGGCATGTTCTACATCAATAGTCCATGTGACTATCTCTCCCAAATGTGATTATCTCTTCCAATCAATAATCATTAATCATATCAATGTGATTATCTTTTTTATTATACCATTGTGTGATCTCACCATGAGAATACATCAATGTGATTATCTTTCCCCGTTTGACATCAATGGAAAAGGGCCATTCTCCTCTTGGGGTTGCTCCCCTTGTCTTGTTTCCGTTGTATAATCTCTCCCTTTTTGAATGAAGGATATCAATGCGATGTAACGAAATACATCGAACATATCCCCACGTGACCATCATCCCCACGGAATTATGCTTGTGCTCTTTCTTCAAATATAGGTCTCTTTTCTAGGTATGCATTTGATAAATATCTCTCCTAGAATCATGGGAAGAAAAATGACTCCCCTAAGAAAGGTATGTCTCCCTCTATCTTCTGGAAGATGAACAATATGCTCCCATATGATGATCCTTGGACACATTCATGCATCAAACTTGTGCCATGCATACATCATGAAGCTGAAAATATATGTCATCAATGAAATAAAAATCATGAACAATATATCGAAATATTACCATGCACAACGCCCGTAATAGATCAACCATCTACATCAACAATGTGTCAAAAGATATCATCAATGAAATGTATCCATCATATGCCAACATGCATCTACCAATATGCCAAAACAAAGATATGAGTGTACCATCATACATCATTCTTGCACCAAGCAAGTATATCAGCTCCATCGTCCAAGAAGCCATGATATCCAACAATACCATAGCACCAATAATACGTCATAAGATAATCAATGAAACTTTAAAGTACCATCCATGTACTCCGGCCGGATCAACATCAAACCATATTACTCTTGGGTTAGTTCCATGCACGCAATATTTATTTTATATCATAACCTTGTGTAATCTAACTTAGAACCATGAAAACTAACCTACAACGGTGGAGACACGCAATAAAACAATACGGAACTGCGGTATGAGTTATACCATCACATCAAACCTGAGCCATTTCCTTTCTCCCAAGGCTTTACAAAAGACACACAACCTGCTGCACAAAATGAGTGCGTGTGTACATGAACTATTCAAGGTAAGAACGTGTGGACATGTGACTATCACCATTGTTACCTACGTGTGCTTTAGTAAATGACATTTGAACCCTTCAATCTTTCGTCGATGCGGCCTGCGACCTTTGCCCGCCATACGTGAATGACCTTTCTCTTCAGAACTTGAGATCTGGGTATCCATCTTTTCAAAGATGTATACCATCCTTACTTCATTCCTTCTTCCCGCCATGCTTCTCTTGAAGTCTCATCATGGACTTTTTTCTTATGTTCCAACAATCATAGGATTTGTGACCAAATCCACTATAGCTATAGCATCTCATATAGTTACAGTGAATAGAAATATGGCCTATTTGATCACCATCTCCAGCACCTTGTGGTGTTAGAATCTTCCATTATATCTCCTTTCCATGAATCTACATTCAAAAGCTTTGTGACCATATCCATTACATGAACAATGCCCATGAAAATACTTTCATACCTTTGATTTAGTGTCCCAAAAATGTCTTATTGGTTTCTTCCTTGCTTTGTTCTTTTAAATTTTCTTTGCCTTGTGTAAATGGTTTCTTTGCAATATTATCTTCTTTCTTTGATGGACCTCGGCAACTGTCTTTAGGGAGTTCTTGCTTCAACTATTATCTTCTCCTTTGTATCCAAGGCGATTTATCATGATGGTCTTTGACTTTCCAATATCTCATCCAATATTAGTGAACTATTCAATAATTTGCGACTTTTCCCCTTTTTTCCTAGATTAGCAATTTTAACCTAACTTACCTTATGAATCTTTCTTTTCATTTATTTGTATCTTCAATGGTTCCTCTATTCTTTTGGCTTCTTCAATTTGGGTCTTGAGATGGACGATGGTTTCAAAACTTTTACTAATCATCATCTATATTCATGTCTTTACTTTTCCATTCTTTTAGTCTTGTGATCTCTTATTCATTTTTAATTTAGAACTCTCTTCTTTTTTCTTTGAGTATTCCTTTAACTTCAAGATGTGCCTTTAGCTCTTCTAAGAAACTATGTAGTGTTATCGAAAGATAGTTATAGTGTGTAAAAGTAGTCACTCCTATGCATATATAAGCCCTCTTTCAATTTCTTTGGTTTAATAGATTTCCTTCTATTCTTTTTCATGGAATAATTATCATCAACCTTTCCTAAAAATGTTTCTCATCTTCTTCTTCTTGTGCAGAAAAATTCATCATCATTGCAATCAAGAGCTTTAGAGTTCTTTACCCTTCATTTGAAATATCCTCCATGATCTTCCTTTAGCAAACATCAACATATACTTCTTTGCCTTCATTTGAAATGTCTTCCAGATCTTCCTTTGTCTTATCCTTGATTCTTTATCTTTACTTAAATGTTTTCAAAATCATTTAGAAATAATGCATTCAGAGTTTTGATGATTCTTTACCTTTGATGATCTTGAGTGGGTGGTCTTCAATTTCTTCTTTCTCTTCCTTGCTTTGATATGTCTCCTCTGCTTTAGCCATAGATCCATGGCAGTGCATCCCATGCTCTCTTTGATAGGGCATGAGAGTCCACTAAAATTGTCTTGAGAACCAATGCATAATTATTCTTTCCTTCCCCTTTGAGTTGCAATCTTTGACTTGTTCTTCAATAGAACATATCCACCCGATGGTTGCCTTCAAATAGTTGCTCCCATTGTCATAAAATACCTCTCTATTCTCCAGTAGAATAGTTTTCTTCATCAAGGATTGGAACTTCATCATCCATTTTGTGTCTATGGATCTCCTTCCAAGCTTGTTAGGCTTATAGTGAAGACTGCTTCGATACCAATTGTTGGACACCTACCACACTTAGAGGGTGAATGAGTGTGGGGATAATTTTCAAAACCTTGCACTAAACTCATCAATTAACATTCAACAATTATTCAGAAACTACCCATTGTTGTCATTTATCACAGTTGATGCCTGGCACATGCCATTGTATATATCAGCAATATATCATCAACAAGTCATGAACACAAAACACAAGATGTATGTTGCAATTTTTCTTTTATTACGGACTACAATCGCGGGTTTTATCGACAACAAGCCGAATGATACAACTCTACAGAGCACCGACTCTATATGCCAGAACTTCGGCCCATTCTCAACACCAGCGACGCGAGGCAGCAATCACCAATGAATATCAATATGTCAGCAGAGTACGCCAACGCCACGACTGATGAATAGGCCAGCGTGTGCCGCGTGCTCAGCTCTCGGCAGATATTGAACGCGACCGGTGTATAATGTAACAAGTGTATGCTATTGAGCAACTAGGGTTTTGTTTTGCTTCACATGCTCTCGAGATCCTCACGCAGCACAATCTTTCTCTTGTCTTCCCGCGTCCAAAGTGACCCATAACGATTCACAACACATCAAACTCTCGATAACGCAAATTGCTCCACAATAGATCAATATATGGTCTTTATTTCAATGTATAAATAACTGGTAGCACCGCCGTCATGTCATATTGAATCACAAAGAGTGTTGCTCGCTCTATCGACCAAATCAACAAAGCTGAGCCACATCATAAGTCCTTAAGGAATTCCTAAGCATTCACAACGCCAAACACTGGCATCTATCAGTGTAATGTAACCATACACCAATGTTTGATATATCTAAGGCCATAGAATGCAAAACCGGAACCTGCCTCATCATCGACTTGGCACCGACTCAAACACAAATCTCCATGAGTTTATTAAGTCATGCTCCTAACCACGGTCAACCCACTCACCCTGCCACACTGACCGATACCCGCGCGCACCTATACCACGGATAGCTCGGCGTGGGCATCGAGAAAATAGGGTTTTACGGCTGACATTTTCTTAGTCGAGATCGGAACGTGCGAGAAACTTTGATATGTCCATGAGAATTTTCAATCACTCTCTTCCTCAAAATGGATCTTCAATCATACTCAAAGAGATCCACACCAATAAGATTCTCTCACAAGAAACTCTCCATCAATACTCCTAGATACAAGAAGCTCACTCCATTGATCCACAAAAGTTCTTACCAAAAGCATTTACAAAGTCCTAGCTTCTTGTTATACTTTCATCTTCTAGGTCCTTGTATTTTGGGTTACTTAACCCATTTCTAGGTCACTTAACCTATTTTTCCCTTATTTTAGGGTTAACCACTTTCATGAATAGAAAGTTCTCAATACTTTATCCATTAAATATTCCTTCTTGATTTTATTACTTTTATCATTTTAAATAATCCATCTTGATTTTGTCACTTTACTTTTATCATTTAAATAATGATTTCTTTTCAAAACACTTTTACTTCTTTGACCTTGGGGACTTCAAACCTTCATATGAGTCCTCCAACTATAAGACCTACCGTCAAACCCATTGAGGAGTTATAGCTGACATTCACATACCACGAATGGCATGTCAAGCAAACGTCCATCTAGGATAGTTTCACCAACAACTTCATTGATATTCATCATTATTCCATGTACCAGCATGGGTCCTCCAATTGTTCTCCTAGGATAACTCAATCGTAAAGCGTCTTCCCGTGAGGGCTTTCACCATAAGGGACCACTTTGGAGTTCATCCACATTGCATCTTATCAACCATGATAAAAAATAATGATTCATCTTTCATCAATTCTGCTTGCATCTGTATATATCAACTATGCATCATGTATCAATGACAACTCATTGATCCCATCTTCATCAATGCATCGCCATCAATGATCATGTTTATCAATTGGTTTCCACTTGGACATATATCATTCTCATAAAAGTTCATCATATCAATCAAAATAGACCATTTACATATGATCCAACAATCTCTAAAATAATCAAACCATTGGCATCAATGGCAAACCATTTGCATCAATGACATGATCCAACAATAGTCATGAACAAGGCCAAGTGGAATCTGGTCTCAAAATCAATCTAAAGATGTATGTATACAACAGAGTACAATATGATCTCCCATGGTCACTAAAGCCACATATGTACTTGTCCAATGAAGGTAGCAACATCTACGGAAAGTTGTTGACTATGGTGATGTCTTCTTCAAATTTTACCACGAACGTAAAGGTGCAGTCCATCCATTGAATAAAGAGTTGGGGTCGAACACAATGAAACATCATTTGATTACCGGTAATTAAGTTATATCATTAACAAATGTAAGGGAAATCACTGATAATGAAAGTAGGTATCAAGGGAATGAGTACATTCTTACAAGTGTGAATAAAGGGTGTTGAGGTCGAACTTGAAGAATCCATCGATGAGACATTGATGTATTCCCAACCTATTGATGGTGGGAGAACCTAGCACTAATGACTGAAAGCCTCGAGGGTACTCATAGGACTCTAGGTCTTCGTTTCAAAATAGATGAGTTGGGTCGATGGAAGAGACACCGTTGAAGAACATTGAAGCATCTCTCTCATCATTCATGAGGCTGAAAGCGGGAGCTTGATGTTGGAGGAGAACAATGCGAAGAACATGTTCTGAACCAATGACCGGTCGTCTTTTCGTGATGCCCGGTCTGTGATACACAAAGACCCTATGAATAGAAGCCAATAAAACTTCTAACAAAGGTGAAGAAACCACCAACAAGATATGGCATCCAAGACACCATTGGAAGATTGGTTCTTGTCGTGATATCAACCTAATACTCTCTTAGACCTGAGTTGATTAAAGAGTAGATAGACATGAAGAATACACATCTGGATACAACACCTGGATGGATAGTATAAAGTCATGCAGCTTTAAATGATATGTGTACGTCACATGGATCCTACTCCATTAGAATGAGTACACCGAAAGATGACAATGTGAATTGAAGCATAAACTTGTTGACACAATGTTAGGAAGTGACATAAAGGGTATAAAATACATCTCATTATACATTAATTTTTAGCACACACTGGGCTGTTAATGAAAAAGGAGATATAGGTCGAATTTCAGGGAAATCTGAAGTAAAGAAGGTTAATTTCAAAGGAGGATGAAGTATTTTGGTGGTATGTTATTCTGAGGTCATCCTTACCATTTTCGCTATAATTTTTTTTCTAGAGCGATTCATATGGTGAAATTTGTGTCTTCTATTGAGAAGACATATCTAAGTAACTGTGGTAAAAAATTCGGGCTCTTTGTTCTAAGTTTGGAGATACACGCTTTTGAAGATAGGGTTTTGACTAGTCATATAACTAGTATCAAACTAGTGTTCTAGGTGAAATAGTCATAAAATATTCATACATAATCCAAATGAAATTAGTGCATTGAAATATGTCGAGTTGTTTTTCTTGTGTGTAATTTCAAGAATCTTATGACCCCAAAATATTGAATGAGGCATGCTATAAAAGTTCTCCACAATAAACCCAGTGAATAAGATTATGACCATTTCTATAACTCAGGAGAGAGTTCAAGTGAAACAGGAGAATTTCAGATAAACATTGAGTTGTATTGCCTATGGGATCGAGTATTCTAATAGTGAATTGAAGAAGTCTGGGAAGCATTATCCCGGGTTCTGTGATGGTTGGTTGATGGTGATAATTTAATGTAAAGTTTTATTATCTCTCATATATTCTTGGGTGGAAGGAAGGGACAAGGATGGGGGTCAACCCTAACGATATTGAGATTGTATTTTTTCTTTGGGTTATCCTTAGTTTATATTTGAAATTTGTAGCTACATTTGGAAGTAATTACTTACCTTGAACAAAAACTATCGATTACTTCTCATACCGTGTGCATGGTATGATTGTGGTGTAGCTCTTTACTATTGTTTTCATTGCTCATTGAATATAATTGAATATATAATCTGGTTGAAATATAATTTGAAAAAGTTTTAAATTATTATGATACTAGTCACCCCCCTCTCGGTATCATCAATTGGTATGTCAGTGCCCTCAAAAGCAGTTTAACCAGGAAGGAAAATCTGGCGAGATGATGGATGACCATAGCACATTCCAAATGAATTCAATGATTTTTATGGAAACAATTAGCACAATGGATAAGGTGAAAACCTAACTTTTCAGAATTGAACCATTTGGTGCTCGGTTGTAAATAGTATGTAATCCAAAAGAATGCTCCAACCGATCCAGATGAAAAGAAGCTTATGAGTTGTATTCAAAAGCCCGGAACATGTTATTCTAGGAGCATTAACACCAACCATTTCTATCAAAGTAATGATGGGATACAACTTTGCTAAAGAGGTATGGGACAAAACTCAAGAGTATCACATGAAGGTGATCCAAAGTTAAGTAGGTCAAGCGTCCAATGACATACAATGAGAATTTGAAAATTTGAAGATAGAAAAGGAGAGAGATATTGCAACCTAGCTAGAGTTGATGAAGTTGTTAATGCTATCAAGGATTAGGTGAAGAACTCAATGTGAATCATTGGTTGTACAGAAAGTGTGAGATCACTTCTCTTGAAGTGGCCGCTAAGGTCTATGCCATTGAAGAAACTAGGGACTTATTAGAAATGACAATGGATGAATTACATGGCTCTCTTATAACATATGAAATGAAAACAATTAGAAAGTGACTTATTAGGCATTAAACAGCCTTTAAAAGCCTAATATAAAGACTTAAGGATAGCGAATGTTGGGGATAATTAGTGCTTAATAAAGAAACAATTAATCACTTGTACATTAATTATCAGCCGAAATTTTTCTTTCAAAATGATCTAAAAACATATCTACCCAATAAACTACCGCATGACTAACATTGGTCCACATGATTATGTTATACCTGTCAAAGCTCATTCAATAGAGAAATAAATGCCAAAGTAAAATATCAATATTAAATTTAAGAAGCAGAAATCAAGTGACAGGAAAGAAGACTTATGTTAATCATACAATTTGAATCAACACTAAAGTAAACAACAACTTTCTGAATTGGAAATTTAACTTGTTGCACCCAACATAATTCAAATGCTAATCTAGAGAAATAAATTAAATGAAATCTAGAAATTGCGGGAAATATCAAATCAAGTATGAAAGCAACCATTATGAAACTAGGAAGAATAGATCGTGAAGACGGTCTGGACCACTACAAAGAAGATCACTTACTCCCGGATATAAAATTTCTTTATTGAAGTGATTTATACTTGTGGAAATTTGAATACAAAACAATCAAGTTATGCAGAATCAATGAAAGGAATAACTTCATGGCTACATGAATGGTGCAAATAGTAGATATGGAAATGTTTGTAGATCTGTCAACATAAATTATAATGCATTTGACCCATTAATGGATCAAAATATTTGTATGCTACTGAGTGCAATAAAAATTTCTTTATTGGAAATTGTTATACTTGTGGAAATTTTGGACACAAGGCAATCAATTGTAGAATCAATGAAAGGAATAACTACGCAAGCTACATGAATGGTGCAAATAGTAGATATGGAAATGTTTGTAGATCTGTCAACATAAATTATAATGCATTTGACCCATTAATGGATCAAAATATTGTATGCTACAAGTGCAATAATCTTGGTCACAAAGCACGAGATTGCAGAGAGATGAAGGAAGATAATCCTATGCCAAATTTCCCTATACCAACTACAACATGGAAAAGGAAAGAAATTCCACACAATGAAAACTATCGAATAGCATTGGTCGCTAAAGAATGCAAAGAAGAATATGAATGGTTCATAGACAGTGGGTGCTCATCTCATATGACCAGAGATCAAATCAAATTTGTCAGCTTGGAGAAAAAGGGTGGAAATGTTGCATTTGTAGATGACTCATCTATCAAAATACTTGGAAAATGAACTGTAAAGCTTGGACGTGAAAATGTATAAACAGGATTGGATGAAGATCTGAAGCATAATCTCCTCAGTTTCATCAAAATATGTGATCAAGGATACACTCTTATGTTTGACTCCCAAAAATGTAAAATCAGAGAAAATAAATCAAGAAGATTGGTTGCAACTGCAACAAGAAGACCGAACAACATATACATCATAGACATGAAGAAGAGAGAGAAGACAAAAGCCACACAAAAGGATTCCAAGGAAGAAAAA
>SNQJ01S0080187.1:24280-35736 GCA_010110895.2 Picea sitchensis | reverse complement strand
AGGATTGGGTGGAGTCCTTAGTCAAAATGGATTCATGATATGTTATGAATCAAGGAAGTTGAAGGAGAATGAAAGAAACTATGCCACTCATGATTTGGAGTTGGCAGTCATAGTGCATGCCCTGAGGAAATGGAGACACTACCTCATGGGAAAGAGGTTTGAGCTAAGAACAAACCACAATGGTTTGAAATATTTATTTGATCAGCCAAATCTAAATGCTAGACAAAGCAGATGGATAGAATTTCTAAGAAAATATAACTTTGATATAAAGCATATCAAAGGGAAAGAAAATAAAGTGGTTGATGCACTCAACAGGAGAGTGCGTGAGCTTCATGCTACAACCATCAACATGTATCAGACTGATGTTAAAAGAAAATTTCTGGAGGATGAAAATACAGATCTACAGTACAGAGAATTGGTAGCAATGCTACAGCAAGGTAAGACACCACAGAACATGGATATTTATAAGTTGGGAGTAGATGGAATATTGCTGCACAAGAACAAAATTTTTATACCAAATGTCCAGGACTTGAAACGTATAATTTTGCATGAGATGCATAATGCTCCTTATGCAAGGCACCTTGGATATCAGAAAACCGTAACAGTGGTCAAGAGACAATACTTTTGGCCAGGTATGAAGAGAGAAATTGCATAATACATCGCTAGGTGTATGGAGTGCCAGAAAGTTAAAACAGAGCATAGACACCCAGCAGGATTGCTGCAACCTTTGCCCATTCCTGAATGGAAGTGGGAAGTGGTGACATTGGATTTTATTACGGGATTGCCCAAAACAGGAAAGCTACATGATTCGATTATGGTAGTGGTGGACAAGCTTACAAAAGTTGCCCATTTTATTCCACTAAAAACTACTCACAAAGCAACAAATTTTTATGATATTTTCATGAAGGAAGTGGCACGATTGCACATAATTCCTAAAACAATTGTATTTGACAGAGACCCGAAATTCACCTCGAATTTATGGAAAGGATTGTTCAAAGGATTCAGAATGAATCTGAATTTTAGTACAACTTATCATCCCGAGCCTGATGGAAAGATAGAAAGAGTGAACACGGTGATAGAAGATATGTTGAGAATGTATGTGATGGATAAACCATCAAAATGGGAAGACTACCTACACTTGGTAGAATTTGCTTATAACAATGGGTATCAAGCATCATTGAAAATGAGCCCGTTTGAAGCACTTTACGGCAAAAGCTGCAATACTCCAGTAAGCTGGGATAATCCAGCTGATAGAACAGTAGTTGGGCCATAATTGCTCAAGGAGATGGAGGACCAAATGTTAAAAATTAAGCAGAATTTGAAAGCTGCCCAAGACAAATAGAAAAGTTATGCCGATAAAAACAGAATCCACAGAGAATTCAAAGTGGGTGATCATGTTTTCCTGAAAGTGAAAGCTAACAGGAGCTCCCTGAAGCTGGGAAGCTGCGCCAAGTTAGTAGCCAGATTTTGTGGACCATTTGAAATTCTAGAGAGGATTGGTCCAGTTGCTTATATGATTGCATTGCCTGCATATATGTCTATTCATAATGTCTTCCATGTATCATTTCTAAAGAAATATATACCCGATGATAATCATGTTATTGATTGGAATGTTATTGAGGTGGAGCAAGAAGGTGCTTTCCAAGTGCATTCGGTGTGCATCCTGGATCGAAAAATCAAACAACTCTGGAATCAAGGCATAGGGCTTGTAAAGGTCCAATGGACCTGGTACGGACCTGAAGACGCTACTTGGGAGCATGAGGATGCAATGCGGGCAAAATACCCGCATCTTTTTGAAGAATTTTGAGAATTTTGTTGTATATGGGTACATGATGCACTAAGGACAGTGCATAAATAAGGGGAGGGGATTGTAATATCCCTCGGTCAAACCCAAATGTAAATATAATCCAAGTATATTTAAGCTAGTGAGTTGTTTAGACATCATTTTTGTAATACACCTTTCATGGCATGGTGCGCGCATATACTGCGTAGTAAAGGGATGTAATGTACACATTTCTGAATATCGTGCACAATAACTAAGGTGCATGCAACCCTAAAGACAGAGGATACAATGCACAGTAACTAAGTGCACACAATATTAAGGTCAATGAACCTTTGTGTACAAAATATGCATTATAGGCTGGTGAGCCAGTATTATAAGCCGAAATTCTTATGTTTTGGTATTAGGCCGGAATGCCTAGATGTCAGGGGCCAATGCCCCTACTTTGTACATGACTCATGATTAATATAAAATACATCACTGTGCGCAGACCGACCACGATAAAAGAGACGGGAGACTGAACTTCACTAGTTAGGGAAAGGGAGGGCCAAAAGTCAAGGGAATATTATATTAATATTCCAGAACATAAAGTATGGATAATTTTTTCCTAAGTTCTAAAGTTGGGGACAAGTGGACAAAATTAACTTCCGATATGACAAGTGTCAAGTTGGGGACATGCATTCATATCATGGGGAAACTTAGCTCAGGGGGGATTATTGGGGAGAGAGACCTTACAAACGAAAAACAGAGAAAGGGGGGGAACCATCGGACTAACCATCATTTTTTACAGAGAGTTCACAGTGATTCCAAAAACACACTCAGTTATCCAGTCAATGACTCCATGACCATTTCACTCATACATTCCATTATCCTTGAGACAACCATTCCACCTTTCCGAAACCTATTTCCCCATTCCTTTTGGTTGGTGTACCTGGTTAGCTTGGAGCAAGATTGAAGAAGCGGGTTGTCAGGCCCCTAAGCAGTTCTCTGGGCGAGAGAATTGTTGGGGATTGATTTCCGTTGGTGCTAAAATGCAGCTACAATGCTTTGAGACTTCCGGTCTGGCCTGTTGCCGAAGCCCTGGAAGGGAAGTGGGGCAGTCGAGGGACTGTTGAGCAGAGAAGGGGCACACATCCTTGGGTGGGACATGCATGTGGGGAATGAGAGGTTGTAGGCTGTTAGTTGAGTGAGCACCTGAGATGGAGTCTTTCCTGTTGTTCACGAGCCTTAGCCTGGATAGGAATCCCTTTACCCTGGGTGGAGTTCAGTCTTAGCTCGGGGGTGATTAACTATTGAGAGTGATGAACAGTGTAATCTATGGGTGGGAGGTTCATGAATGGTCTGTAAGTAGTTGGTGACAACCTTTCTAAGATAAGTACCAATTGTATGATATATGAATATGTTGCTTTGTTATTTACATGCCCATGTTATGATTTTATCATATATGTGACTATGAATGCTTGTGTGATTATGGGTAATTTTCTGTAAATGATGCATATAGGTAATTAATGTTATTTGTAATATAAAATTTGTGTTATGGATAGTAATTGTTTGTTTATGTTAGATGTAAAGCTTCCGCGAGCGTGTTGTATGTATATGTTTTAGTTGCATGCAGTCTAAAGAGTAAATTTAGGTGGCATTGCTTAGTTGACTATTGGGTATGCTACTGTATGTATCGTAGTATGGGAACAAAATATGTTCCCTAGAGTAGAATGTCCCAGCCTGATGGCTGGGAATGTTACCGACTGGCATCAAAGCATGAGTGGTTTCTATGGAGTGGCATACCCCGGCCTCAGGATGGTCGAGGGGGTCATGACAAGAAGGGCACACAACAAGATATGGAAGACGTAATCCATGCGCTTCCTTCACACGAGCGAGTGACAACTCTTCTTCCTCCATGTGAGTATGCGAGTGATCGAGAAAAAAAGGTACTGCTACTTTACTTAAATATTGAAATACCACTTTACTTAAATACTGAAATACCAAATGGTGACTCAATACAAAATTCTTACAAGGATACTTGCATGGACGACATATGGTGTCTTGATAGACGTTTTCAAAAACATAAGATACATAGGTGTAAACATAGGATACTCGAAAACATAAGATACATAGGTGTAAACATAGGATACATAGGTGTCTCCATAGTAGTTTTGGAAAACTTAGGGTAAATAGAACACAAATATTTAATGCTACAAAGTAATGCTAACATTACGGCTAGCATTAATCCAACTGAAGTAATGTTATATAATAATTTCCTAAGTTTTAAAGAAATACCTCATGTTTTGTCTCGATATGAGGCCAAATAAGGCCTCAAAATTGTCATTGAATCAAAACAATGTTGTGAGCGTTCTATTGGTGGCCAAAAAGTAATTTATGAAATATAAAACTAAAACTTAAGATTAAAATGTTTTATTTGTGTGCCAACCTAATAACAAAACAAAGAACCGATTACTAATAAGTCCCTAAGCCCGAAGGGCAGGGACTAATAATTGAGTCTAGTGGGAAGCATTAATATCCAATGTGATTCTATATGATAGCGTCGTGATTTAGGGTCGTGTCGAGATGAGTTGTATTGTACAAATTAGTGCTAGTTGTTAAAAAAAATTACGTTTCTCTCCATTTCTCTATAGTGGGAACCATTAATATCTTTCTTTCTCTTCATTTCTACTTTTTCAAGTTGTCAAATATTTTGTCAAATATTTTATTTTTAAGGTGCTTTCAATTTTAGTATATACTTCATCTTTCCAAATATGGATGAGAGAGTTGGAGAGTCTTGCTGGGGTACATGCTCAACTACATATTTAGTGATATACTCATTTTTTTCATTTTTCCTATTATTTAAATTTGTACAGAAGTAAATTTAAATTTAAATATAGTAATTTGTTTAAATTTATATCATAATTACGAAAATAAAAAAAACAATTAAAATAAGAACTTTCATATATTTTAAAATAGTATTTTTTCGTTTCATATACATAAATGATCTAATAATAAAAAATAAAAAGACATTTATAACCTTAAACTTAATTATAATACTTATATACCATAAATTTGTTAATATTATGTTATTATATACTAACATAAACCCCATGGTATCAAGGAAAATATAAATAGATTTAGTAGATACAAATTGTATTCGATGTTTTAGGTTAAAGAAGAGTTTTGTTACCCGAAACTCACGGCGCCTGGTTCTAGGGTTTTGCAGCTGAACAAATAGCTAGAAAACCGTGTGTGCACGATCAAATAAACTGAAACACCTCAACGAAGTAGAGAGAACGACTGAAACACAGAGCGCGTCTGGTTCTAGGGTTTTGAGGGTCGAGCACGTTTCCGACTCTGCGGGCTCTGCGACTAGGTTTCTCTAGCCGCAAAGCTTGGCCTCCATGGTGTAGTGCGAGAGTAAGGGTGTGCAACCAAGGGTGGATTGAATGACAGAGGGAGGCGACGACGGAGGATGCGAGCTCTACGTTGGTATGTTAATGTGTCAGGTGGATGCATAAACCTTTTGTAGTGGTAGTAGCTACTCTGTGGCGACATTTAGGGTCCGAGGCGACTGGTTAGGGCCGAGTTTCAGGACAAATCCCCAAATTTGCGTTTGTCAGCTCTCTTTTGTGTTTAGCGATGGAGTTTTTGCGGTGGAGGTGGTTATGGGATTTTGTTGCAGTCGGTTTCAAGTTTCCTTTCGGTTTTCTAGGCCCTCTTTCAAGGTCCTCTGAGGGTGTGCGTCTCTATTTTAGCTTCTATCTGGCTTTTGTTGGGTTTTTTCCCCTGTTTTGTATCTCTTTTTGCAGCCTTTGTGTTGGTTTTCTTCTCCGATGACTTTCTGGGGATGTATGGTTTTTTATTATGAGCATGGTCATGATTTTTCCCTATCTGTTGGTCGAGAGACCTCTATTGGTGAAAGATTCATTGACAATTTCTTCTCTTTTCGTTGTCCTTTGTAACATCTCTTGTCTAGAGAACAAATTATATTTATAATATAATTGAGAAATTTTCCCGTTGGAAAAAAAAGGAAAATATAAATAGACATAGTTATAAAAAATACAAAAATTACATTTATAACCTTAATCTTAATTATAATACTTATATACCATAAATTTGATAATATTATGTTATTATATACTTACCGAGTGGGGACATCGAGTGATGCCTAATAATATCTACAGAGGCAGCTAGTCTGGGGACTTGACCCATGACTTCATGCATGTAATTTACAGGATTCAACCACTTATGCTAACCACCGAACTTTGAAATTTGAAGAACATGGAATTGGGCTTTGATCCACTTATGTGTGCATAGGTGAGGAGATCATTAATATAATATATTTGGGTGCAACCATGCATTCAACCACTACCTCAAGGTTTCTCATGGTTCCTAGAAAGTCCTCATAAAAATTGAACTTTACTCACTAGTAAAAAGCTCCTCTTTTCTTAGCCAATGAATTCAATCCCTTTGAATAGATTATTTATAAATATTATTGAAACATTTTTCCATAATTTCATAGTTTATAATGCTAAATTAATATAATTTCATAGTTTACGATGCTAAATTAATGTTTTATTTATAAATGTTATTGTAGATTATCTTCATTTTTCCATAATTTCACAGTTTGCAATACTTTACATGAAAAGCATGGAAATTGATATTTAACATTATTTATGGGAAGAATATTTTGCATTATATATTTTTAGGTATATATATGAGGCATTTGGCGTTATATATTTTTATTGGTATGTATGAGACATTTGGCATCATTTTCTCTTTGGAAATTTGCTCCTTTAGGTGATATTGAGTGTGATATTAATTTTATAGTCTCTTTCTATCTTAAGGATATTTTATATTAAAGTTATTACATTGTATATTTAGTAGAGTATATTTAGTAGAAGTTTTGAGGATGTTTTATATTAAAGTTATTACATTCTATATTTAATAGAAGTTTTGCTATGAAATGTTTTTTGTGATACTTTTTCTTAAAGAGTACATCATTTTTATGAGTTAAATGTAAATTTCCATGATTTCACATTTTCCAATTTCCCAATATTTTAAGAGAGAATCATGTAAATTGATTTTTAAGATTAGTTATGGGAAGAATGTTTCTCATACGAGACATTTGGCATCATCTTCTTGTAGTAAACTTTTTGCAAAGTTGCTCTTTTAGATGATGTTGACTTTGACTGACATCATCTTCTCTGTAGTAAACTTTTTACAAAGATGCTCTTTTAGGTGATGTTGATTTTATTGTTTCTTTTTACTTTAAAGGTGCTTTATTTTATATATATATATATATGAATTGTTTTTTTTTAGTTTTTTAGCCTTTGTTTTTGTATGATGATGTCTAGGATGAGAGGTTATTATTGATTTAGATTTTTTCTATGAACTTTACTTTGGTGCCTATATAATGGATCAGGATTGGCAATTTGCTTTGTAATGGATCCTTGTTTTTTTAGAAGGAAGATGTAAAAAGATTATATGACTAATATAATTGAGTCAATTTTTTATTGGAAAAAAAAAGGTTATTTATATTAAACTTGATATAATGCATATTTTGTGTATCTTTTGTTATAAGGTAGTTTTTAGTGGTTCTTAGTTCCTTTATTTTTAGAGAACAACTTTTAAATTTTTTTATGAGTCACGTGTTATTTTTTATTTAAAAGTCGTCCTAAGAGAGAAGTGAGAGGTTGCACAATTAAGGTAAAATCTAACTTAGATGCCTTTCTCTTCACCTTTAAGTATATTCATGTGCTCGTCTATATGATTTTTTCATCATATTTACTATTTTTTTTTTTGTTTGTTAATTTGTGCGGGACCTGTTGGCTACGCGATTAACCTGTGGCTTGAGAAACCGCGACTCAGGGGCATCTAAGCCGTCAAAATCACCCAGGGATCGCACCCGGCCTGAGCCACACCAACCCTTAACATGGTTGGATTTTTGGTCCCCGCAGGTTTCGAACCGGTGACTTTAACAACACGGAGTGGCTTAACAACACACTCCCTCACCGACTGTCCTACACCTCGGGGACTTCATCATATTTACTATTAATATAAATAATATTTTGAAAAAAAAAATTGTATTTGATGTTTCTAATAAGTGAAATGGTATATGGCCTTTGTTTTCTTTTGAACTTTTTTATGATGTTTCTTTAAAAATCAAGGTATCTGCACTAATATTCATCACACTATATTCATCACAATCAATGGAAATTACACCTTTTTAATCACAATATATCTAATACAAATACATAATTACTTAAAAAAATTGATATATATTGTTTTTTTTAAACCAAAACAAGTAAAGATTATATCAAAAGTGAGTTGTGATCAAAGCAAAGAGTGAGTTAATACATTAAAAAAGTATAGGTCCAAAGTTAAAGTTATGAAGTTCAAAGAGAAAAAATTATGCAGAGGGTCTCTCTAAAGCCCACCATGCTTTTACAATCTTCCTCAAAAAAGAAATTCCCCTAGTACCAATAAATTATAATAAATTTCCCTCGTATAAACTTAAACTTGCAAAGCATGAACCTTGATAAAAGCAAGGAATATCATTCATTGAAAACTTTCTATTGTTTCTAAGTTTTCTCTCTTGAAACGAATTCATCAATTTCCATAGGCTTGATGACCTAGTGCATTGTAGCTTCTTGAATGGCCATGTGTCTTGGAGATGCTATTAATGTATTGGGGCTTCTAGTAGAATCAAATATAATCTAAACAAGCATATTGTGCTCAGATACTAGCCTTTCAATTTGAGAATTATGAATATCAATCCTTAGCTTTAAATCATAGATTTTAGGCTTCACTTTCTCCATCTAGTTCTAAACATTGGCTACCAATTGGGATATGGTTGACTACAACTCCTCTAGATGGCAAGCTTAGCTCTAAATTAACCTACGAAATTCAACTATGTCACAGGCATTACCCCCACTGCAATGATTCCTACTCTCCATTGAAGGTAAAGACGAAAGTCCAATAAAGGGGTGCACCCAAACCGTATTCATGCTTCTCACAAGAATCCTTGACTAGACAACACTCAACCACAAACCATTTCACTTCCACAACACCAATACAGACCTAGTTTTTAGTGCCACCAAAGAAGAGTGAACACACCTGTAAGAGTACCCTAAATCCACACAAGTCATTGTTATAAAATGAATTGAAACCACAAACAAAACCTTTATCCCACTATCATTGAGCAAGCTCAATCATCCCACCATTAAAGTCCTAAAGCTAAATGGATATGAGGGGATGGAGTGATTTAAATGCCTTTTAATGGTGATGTAATTTAAATGCCAGTTGTCCATCAATTTAATGAGAATATTCATAATAGAGTTAATTAGGGAAATTTTCATGGAAAATAATGAAAAATGATCCCCCATTTTCTTTAGGGTATTTGTATTTTAAAAACACTTTATATTAAAGTTGTTACATTGTATATATAGTAGAAGTTTCGCTCTGGAGGTTTTTTTGGGTTATTGATTCTCTCACTTTTTTTTTTTATTAAAGAGAAGTTAAATGTAAATTTCAATGATTTCACATTTTCCAATTTCCCAATATTATTTTAAGAGAGAATCATGTAAATTGATCTTTAACATTAGTTAGGGAAAGAATGCTTCTCATTGTATCTGAGACATTTCGTGTCATCTTCTCTACTCTAAACTTTTTGAAAAGATGGTGATGTTGACTTTGATGTTGATTTTATTGTTTTTTTTTTTACTTTAAAGGTGCTTTATTTTAAAGTTGTTATATTGCATATTTAAAGGTGCTTTATATTAAAGTTGATATATTGATATTTTGTGTAACTTTTGTTATAAGATACGGTAGTTTTTATTAGTTCCTAGTTCCATTATTATTGCAGAACAACTTTTTAACTTTCTTATGAATTAGGTGTTATGATTTATTTAAAAGTCATCTTAAGGAGAGAAGTGAGAGGTTGCACAATTAAGGTACAATCTAACTTAGATGCCTTTCTCTTCATCTTAAATATATCCATGTGTTTTTTTATATTATTTTTTCATCATATTTATTATTAATATAAATAATATTTTGCAAAAAAAAAATGTATTTAGTGTTCTTAATACGTGAAATGGTAAACGGGCTTTGTTTCTTTTGAACTTTTTTATGATGTTTCTTTAGAAATCAAGGTATCTATACTAATATTCATCACAATTGATGAAAATTATATCTTTTTAATCAAAATATATTTAATACAAATACTTAATTACCTAAAATAAATTGATATATATTGTTTTGTTTTAACCAAAAACAAATAAAGATTATATAAAAAGTGAGTTGTGATTGACGCAAAGAGTGAGTTAATACATTAAAAGAGAATAGGTCCAAAGTTATGAAGTTCAAAGAGAAAACATTATGCAAAGGGTCTCTCTAGAGCCCACCATACTTTTACAGTCTTCATAAAAAAAAAAATTCCCCTAGTGCCATAAATTATAATAAATTTTCCTCGTTTAAACTTAAACTTGCAAAGCATGAACCTTGATAAAAGAAAGGAATAACATCCATTGAAAACTTTCTACTGGTTCTGAGTTTTTTCCCTTGAAAGGACTTCATCAATTTCCATAGGCTTGATGACCTAGTGCATTGTAGCTTCTTCAATGGCCATGTCTCCTGGAGATGCTATTAATGTATTGGGGCTTCTAGTAGAATCACATATAATCTAAATAAACATATTGTGCTTAGATACTAGCCTTTCAATTTAAGAATCAAGAATATCAATCCTTAGCTCTGAATCAACGATTTTAGACTTCACTTCCTCCATCTAGTTCTAGACATTGGCTACCAATTGGGATATGGTTGAATACAACTCCTCCAGATGGAAATATTTGCCCTAAATTAACCTACGAAATTAAGCTATGTCACATGTGTTACCCCCATTACAATGATTCCTACTCTCCATTGAATGTAAAGACGAAAGGCCAATAGAGGGGTGCACCCAAACCATAGTACTCCTTCCCAGAAGAATCCTCGACTAGAAAACACTCAACCACAAGCCATTCCACCTCCACAACACCACTACAGACCTAGTCTCCAGAGCCACCAAGGGAGAGTGAACTCACCTCTTAGAATAACTTGAACTTGCACAAGACATTGCTACAAAGTGAATTGAAAACATAAACAAAGCATTTATCCCACTATCACTGAGTAAGCTCAATCCTCCCACCATCAAAATCCTAAGCATGTCAAGAGCTAGATGGGTATGAGGGGGATGGAGTGATTTAAATGCCTTTGGGTGGTGATGTAATTTAAATGTCAGTTGTCCATCAATTTGATGAGGGACTTCCTCCATCTAGTTCTAAACATTGGCTACCAATTGGGATATGGTTGAATACAACTCCTCCAGATGGAAATCTTTGCTCTAAATTAACCTACGAAATTAAGCTATGTCACGTGTGTTACCCCCATTACAATGATTTCTACTCTCCATTGAAGGTAAATACGAAATGCCAATAGAGGGGTGCACCCAAACCATAGTACTCCTTCCCAGAAGAATCCTCAACTAGACAACACTCAACCACAATCCATTCTGCCTCCACAACACTTGTTGGATTACTGAGAGAGGGGTGAATAAGTAATAGCATAATTATAATCCTTTTTCTTCAAATGTTATATCAATGTATAATTATTATCCAATAATGAGCAGTAAGAAATAAACAATCACACACAT
>SNQJ01S0080186.1:68575-87296 GCA_010110895.2 Picea sitchensis | reverse complement strand
TTCTTCTACATGCATGTATGGCCAAGGACCCAATGAGAGGGGCATTGTTGGAACTATCTTGTGGAGATGAATCTAATGAAAAAGACTTATCTTCAAACCAACTCATGGTTCTTGAGTTATTTCAAGTTGTAGCTTGCTTGCCTAGATAATTCAAGGACATTTTCCATAAATGGTATCAGGGGGGGGCTACGCAAACCATTACTTGGAATGACATGTCATTAATTGAAACAAGTGAGTTTCATTAGGGCTATTGTTCCTGTGAATTCACCAAGCTTGAACTTGTGAGATATCATGATTTTCTCCCTAGATAAAATTTTGGTGCTTTAACGCATGTGGAAATGACATCCTCCAAAATAGTTTAATCTACATGATTATGTGGTCAAGGACTCATGGAGAAGGGAATCATTGGCACTATTCCATGAAGATGATTACAATGGAGCAAACTGCTTGTTGAGTTGACTAATAGTGTCGATTCAATTCAATTTGTAGCTTACTTTCCTAAACATTTCATGCACACTTGCCCTAAATGGTCCAAGGGGTAAAAAATGCAAACCAACACTCAAAATGGTATGCCATCAATTGCAAAAATTGAGTTTCATTGGGTCCATAATCCTTGAGTAGTAATCGAGGTTGAATGTGTGAGATATTTTTATTTAACCCCTGGATCCAAATTTGGTGCTTTAACACATTTGGAAATGACCTCAACCATTATTTTTTCTTATGCACATTTGCATGTCCAAAGACTCATGGAGAAGGGTGCTATTGGAAACAGTCACATGGAGATGAATCTAATGGAGCATACTGCTTATTGAACCAACTCACAGTTCTTTAATTGTTTTGAGTTGTAGCTTATTTACTTGAATAATTCAAGGACACTTTCCCTAAAATGGTCCTGAGGGAAAACATGCAACACATGACTAGGAACATCATGATATTAATTGCAATAAGTGAGTTTCATTGGGTACATCATCCCAAGTAGTCATCGAGGTTGAATAGGAGAGAAATCATGATTTGACTCCTAGATCCAAATCCAATGCTTTAATACATGTAAACACAAGCTCATCCAAAATATTCTATTATTCATGCTTGTATGGTTAAGGACTTATGGAGAAGGGTGTCATTAACAATGTCCTATGAAGATGAATCCAATGAAGCAAACTTCTCATAGAAATGACTCATGGTTCTTGAGTTGTTTCAAGTTGTAGGTTGATTGTGTGGACAATTTAGGGTCACTTTCCCTAGATGGTCCCATGGAAAAAGAAATGAAAATAACGACTTGGAACAACATACCATTAGTTGTAGCTAGTGAGTTTCATTGTAACCATTTTCCTTGTGAGGTCATTGAGGTTGGAGGCAACAGAGCTTGTGATTTACAATTGAATTTTTTTTTAAATACCTACATGACGCCAATATTGCAACGTCTGGTAACATTGATCCCATAGCAAACACATCAGAGGTGAATAACTGTCCGTCGGTTGAGCGACGTTACTATACGTCGATATTTTGACGTTTGGTAAAGTCGGTCCCATAGAAAACATGTTGGAGATGAATAACTGATCGTCGACTGAGTGACGTTACCATACGTTGGTATTACGACATTACCATACGTCGGTATTATGATGTATGGTAACATCAATCCCATAGAAAACATGTTAGATATGAATAATTGACTGTAGGTGGAGCGATGTTACCATATGTCAGTATTACTACGTATGGTGATGTCGCTCCCATATAACACACATAGTGGAGACCGACGAAATGGGACGTCGGAATTTCGATTTCTATGACGTTGCTGTAGTGACAACTATATGGGGTTTCGATAGTCAAATCCGAGATGACACATGTCTTCATGAAACGTCGCAATAGAGACGATAGCTATGGCGTCAAAAAAATGATGTCATGTGAAACGAAATTTGAGGGGGTCTGTTGTTTGTCGTTCTCTTGACAATATAAGGTGGAAATTGCGTCAAATGTGCCGTCGGAATTTGACCCAAATGTACTAGTGTTGTGTGAAAATCTTGCGTTCAAATTCCTTGCCCAAGTGCTCGATTCACGCAACGAAATTTGCGCCTGGTCTCTCCAAGGTGTGCACAACAAGTTCAACAATAAATTTCATCATGAATCAAACCAACCAAGTCTACTTCAGCGATCAAGTCTTCGACAAGTTCTGAAATGAATTATGTGGTCACCCACCCTGCCTGAGTGCTTTGTTTTTCCACAAACAACTCTCTTGGTCTGGATAGGGTGTGCACCCAACTCAACCTTCCCATCGCACCTTCAACCGAACCTTTGTCGTAAGTCTGATTCAAATTTTGTGGTGAACAAGTTCGTTGCACTGAAACATTCACTAAGTCTACGAACGTTCCCAACGAATTGACTTCACAATGAATTACCTTCATGTTGCGCCCTACCTAATGTTACCACTGTAGTAGTAGAGCATGCTTCAAGATCTGATACCATTTGTCACGTCACCACAGTGTGCCTTGCGATCATGCACCACTTGAGGGTGTGCGACACTGCAACAGTTCTCACTTGGCTGCTTGGAAACACCAAGGTTACTTTGTTTGGAATACGCCTCTTCACCTAGAGCATACTCATACTCCATTCTAGGCTATCAACGAGTCACACTCCTACTCTAATGCAACTCTTGTATACTTAAATAATTGTTAACTTCTTAACACTTAGTCATATTTAAGCATACATTCATGAACATGAGAAGCCAAGAAAACAATAGAAAAACAAACAAGAGAAAGATAGATATAGTGTGGGTGACACAAACCGTGCCTAACACCTAGTTAAGTCTTTATTATTGCGAAATAGTTACAATATGATCACTACTATCTCTATTTACAACTTCGCCAGAGTCACACGACTCACCTCAACTCACCAAGACACTCATAAAAAAATTCGTCACACCAAGACTCTCTATTGAAACCATCTCCACAACCTCCTACGGTGCACCTCAACCGTGCCCTCAACCGTAGACTTGTTGTATCTTTGTTTCCATAGACTTCATAGATTTTGGTTCTGCCTCCAACAGACCTACGTTTCCAGACTTCCCCAAAATCGACCTAGGAGAAGCTCGCCCAAATTTTTCCACCAAATCCTCCTGAAGGTAGCACAAGTCCTCCCATGTGGAGAGACTTGTATCCTTGAGGGAGCTTGCCTCTCTTCGTCTTCCACAGAACCACACATCTCTTCTTTCTCTCATTGTCTTCCAAGCTCTACCAAGTTGTCTTCTTGGTTGTGTGCCCTCTTGCCTTTACAATTATCCATCTATCATGTCTCTTTTCCCATGGGTGAGCCAACTTGTCGGTTTACCAAGTCACACCCCTTCGCAAGGTTGGCCTGACTCCTCATGTGGGTGCCTTTGGGCCGCTTGCCCAACAGACCCACTGAATGCTTCATTGCTTCGTTTGGCCAACCCACCGATCCATCTAACTGACTCGTCGTCTTGGGTGTGCACACCCCTTAGGTGAGTTGAGCCGACTCTCCTAAGTGCACCCTGATGCCTTAGTTGCTTTTCTTTCATTTGTGGTATGTCCAAGTCTTGCCCTCAACCCCTTATCAAACCATCCGTCGTTTGACTTGTGTCGCAAGGCACCTTGGGTGGAGTTGCACCTTGACACATTCACGGGGTCTTCACTCATTGAACCTATGACATAGCACCTTCATTCATGGGATATTAAAAACTACCCATAATTTCACTAGATATTGATAAATACCTTCCAAAATCCTTTTGTTGAACCCCCTCCCAATACATCTTTCCATTAAAAGAAACCCCTTGTTTTTACTAGATACCCCTTTTTATACCCCCCAATACCTACAAACTCCCTAAGACCCTACATCCCCCCCAAATACCTACAAATCCCCTAAGACCCTGCATATCCCCCAAATACCTACAATATATAGACTTTATTTTTCACAATTAAAAAACCCCCTTTATGAATGAACACGATAAGATATTGATCAACAAGGTGAAACCCCCGTGGGCACGTTGCACACCCAAGAAACCCCAACTCTCCCCTATATGAAGACTTTCATCTCCTCATTTGCACCGAACGTCCCATCTGCCCAATTTCCTTCGTTTCAGTCTGTGGTGGAAGTATGCATGCTCGAGCTTGGCACTGTAGGCCTTACACATCCCTATAAGAGAAAATGATGGGCAAGTAGTTTTCTATCCATACAATTTTACTCCAAATCAATGTTGGTTGATGATTCTCTTCAAATAACTACACATAAAAATACATTCAAAATAAATAAAAACATTAAAATTAAACACAAAATTTGTTATTAATCTTTATTTAAAAATTATTTGTATTTCATTTAAAAAATAAATTCTTTATTTTTCTTTTCCTTAAAAAAAAATTCATAAAATCTATACTTTCAAAGAATAGTAATCTACTATCATATAAATAATTTTTTTATTTTTTAATAATTGTTTTTTTTCTTTTATCATATTTTTAAGAAAATAATTAAAAACATCCATACTTAACCATGATTTCTATCCATGCTTTCGAAGATGGACATGAAATTGTGATTTAAAAAAATCTCCTTCTTGTAAAATGCAATTATAAATGACATGTATTTTTCTCTTAATTGTTGGTATTGCTTTTGCAATATTAAGTTAAAAAAAAAAAGAGTTTAGGGCACTTAGGATTATTATTAGTGTAATTTTTGTTAATATAATCTCAAAATTATGATCTATAATAATATTATAGTGTATAAATAAAATTTGATGTGTAATAATATTATAGTGTATAAATAAAATTTGATCACTTAAAATAATTTTTGGTGGTTTGTAAGAGGTAAACTTACAAATATCAATAACAAAACATGCATTAATAGAAATGGAAATTTAACATATTTTTAAAAATAGAAATTTAATTAAGATAGTTTAGCTTGGGTGGTTGGGTAGAATGATTGTTATCCTCTCCATCAAGATTCGATTCCCACAAAGTGTCATGTAAATTCCTATTGACCATGGGCACATTTAATAGGTTTTTAGTGCTTAATCAGTTTTGTATGGACAAGATTAAATATTGATGGAATATTCTTAGTAGTCCCAATAAATCAACGGTTGTGATTTCAACCACTAACTTCCTCACTATTATAAATACATCAGTTTACATGTTTATTTTTTTACTTTTACTTAATCATATTTAAAATTTACTATGGTGGCTACCTGATTGCCACGTATGAGTGATTAGGGTTTCATTTTTTTATGCAAACCTAAACCTTTGGCCTTCACCAACCACGTTCTGGACACACTGCCTCCTTCCAGTCATCTCCTTCCGTCCACCTCTAGGTCGTTTCTCTTTCCTGATGGTTCAGGATTTGCAAGCTGTCCTTTCGACGTTCACCAGCGACGAATTTGTGGTTGTGCTAGTAAATAACACTCCGTATAGAAATAGCTTAGATGCCCAAATTATAGCAAAGTACCAATTTGTGTCATAACAATTGAGATGGCCGAGTTGGTCTAACGGGTTCAAATCCTACTCTCAACATATAGATTTAAAAATTAAATGCCAGCTTTCGCTGATTGAAGATCCTTCTACCAACATTAAATGTTGCTGTATCAGCAAAACATTGATGATCCTGTTGTCAACAAGAAACATAAAATTAATTGTTTATTTTATTGTAATCAGTCAGGATGGCCGAGTGGTCTAAGGCGCCAGACTCAAGTTCTGGTCCTCGATTGAGGGCGTGGGTTCAAATCCCACTTCTGACATTTATTACAGAGCAGATCCATTTTGCCATCGACCAGTTAATCTTGAAAGTCACGAGTGGTCTGATTCTTTCTATTCGTGGGAGAGATCCCCAGTTCAATATCTATCGGTGTGATTCTCCCTTTTGGTAGGACAGGTCTCGTGTTCAATTTTCGTAGATCTCCTCCATTTGCATTTCCCAGCTTCCATCACTGCGGTTTTCATAAAAACTCCATGAAACAAATGATTGTTTCTTCAAATTCGTAAAATTATGTAATAATGGTACTTAAAATTTAAAATTAAAACGTTTGTAAAAAGTTTGAATGCTTGTAACTTATTTTAAGGATTCATTTTATTTATTTTTAGCTTACAAACCATCATAAAATGAATGCAAAATGTGGAGTTGTATAATTTCTAATATTTATTTATTTTTTAAATTATTTTTGAGTTTTGATAAATATATGAGTTATGTGTGTTTTGCTTGCAGAGAGATTATTTCATTCTCTTCCTTTTTGTGATAGAGCTATAGTTTTCACTTGGCATTATTATTAGTCCCTGTCGTAGGCATAGAGGGACTATAGCAATCGATAAATCGTTGACTTCGTATTAGTTTTTCCTTTGGCCACAAATATTTCCATATAATCTATTGTTGGAACCAGGGAACTGAAAAGATGGATTTTTATATAATAAAAAATATCATATTTGTCATGATCTGGTTGGACAAGGGATTGGAGGTCTTATTGCCGGCTTCGCTATTTTCATTGTTATATATGTTGGCATATCCAAAGTATTTGATCGTAAATGGTCTTTTTGAATCATATATTTTCTTATGCATTGGTCGAAGGTAATTGTAGCATTAGTTCGAATGTTTGGTTTAGCATTTTATGCTAGCTAAATTTATGGCAATGTTTGATATGTGTCATATCCAAAGTTTGGGCTTCGAATACATTCTCCACTGTTGGAACTATTGTTACATAAATTATAATTTATTTTTTTTGGATATGCCACGACGCTGCCACATTGCATTCTTTTTTTAAATGTTTACAGAGCATTTCTGACATACTTTTTACCTAACAGGCTTGGCAGCATTGAATGTTTACTTAGCAGGCTCGTTACAAAACATTTTCTTCCATTTTTTTTATTTACATGCTTCAGCGACATTGCTGCTTCAGTGGTTCATGCTTATTTTTTTTTCATCTCCACTGATTTTTTATTTGGCTGTTGTTGTTGTTATTGTTTGCCTGTTGGTGTTGTTGTAGTTTGCATGTTTGGGGTTGTGCAACTGCGATTGGAACTGCGCCATTCCCGGTGGACTGGTCGCTGCTTGCGTCTTTGTTCGTTGTGTGCTGCTTATTGTTGTTTGATTCGAGTTTGCAATTCTGACATACTTTTTACCTAACAGGCTTGGCAACGTTGAATGTTTACTTAGCAGGCTTGTTACAATACATTTTCTTCCTTTTTTATTTATTTATATTCTTCAGCGACATTGTTGGTTCAGTGGTTGATGCTTGTTTTTTTTGCATCTCCACTAATTTCTTATTTGGTTGTTGTTGTTGTTATTGTTTGCATGTTGGTGTTGTTGCAGTTTGCACGTTTGGGGTTGTGCAATTGTGATTGGAACTCGCAACCGTGCCTCTGCTTGCGATGAGTTTGTCTATCGTACCTACCTTTCCATACTTAGTCCAGTTTTCAAAGTTTGGCGGGTTGACGCCTTTCCAGGTTCAGAAAATTTAAAATCATTTGTCACTCCCCTCCATCCCAGCTACCTTCCGCCATTCCCAATAGACATTAATTATGCTTTGAGAAGTCATAACCGACCAGACAGGTTCGAAAAGATTGGCTTTAATAAGCAGAAAGCTTGAGGACATCTCCCATTAAAATGAATAGACATGCAAATATTATGGGATCTGGTAATTTCTTTTGCCTGCATTTTTAATTTGCAAAAAAAAATTAAAAAATCCTCTTTTAGTTTTCTTAAAGGCTTCAGCATAGTCCACGAACGTCACCAACAGAGGCCTTCACGTCATGTCCCTCTTTAATATTGTGCATATCTTAGATGTCAAATTTGAGAATTTGCTTGGATATGGGAATGTTGATACGTGCTATTAGTCATTATTCAAGGTACATATTCGAAAATATTAGCATTAATAAGCAAAACTATTGAGAACATCTGTCATTAAAACGAATTAAAATAAAATCTACAGAAGATTGTCCATCGTTACTTTTAAATACTTATTTGCATTTCTCTCTATTATCAAAGAGTTGCACTTTACGATGCCTTTGTTCTAATGTTCCTGGTCATGGACATGTAAGACAAGTTACAGATGCGATTGAGGCCCAAATGAAAGAAGATAGAATGGTTTGATGTGACGTGAAGAACAAGTATCTTCTGGTAGGTGTTCTCCCTGTATTGGGTGCTTTAGTTGGTTGAAAAGCCTGCTTTGAGATTTGTTTGTTGAATTTGTTTGTTTTTTTGCTGGGAGTTGTAATGGATTTTCAGGTCACGTGCAAAATACTTCTTTGTTGAAGTATATAGTTTCTTCGAACAACATAGATTTGGCAAGTGTATCGATTTTTGCAGATCCCAGAAGAATTTCTCTTCTTTGGGGGCGCCGCACTTACCGTGGGTTGCAAAAATGGTTTCTGATGTTTGTAAATGATGCGAAATATGGCTTCATTTGCGGATGTAACCAGAGGCAGGTAACATAAACTGTATGGGTGGGTAAAATGACATATTATCACTACAAAAGTTTCTATTTCAAAGTTTGCTGAGCTACTTCTGGGTTTGGTAGCTAGCTTGAGAGACAACCATCTTCTTTGTCAAAGTTTGTTCAGTTTCCTTTGGATGTAGTTGCAGTCTCCACAGATTTGATGTCGCCTTCGAACATTCCAGACCTTTCTGTTGGCTGCCATATCTGCCACCGCTATGACGAAAGATATATTCTGATGCGATCTGCACCATTTGATACACTTTCCAGACCTGTGCTGCTCAAAGAAGTCATGTGCCTCAATAGAATAACATTTTGCAGCTGGCTTGGACGTTCCTTCAACTTTACTGTAATAAAGCAAATAAGTTCAACATACAAATCTTCAGGCAAACTTTTCAACCAAACAGATGATCAAATACAGGGAGAATAGCAGTGACAACATACTTGAATTTTTTTCCTGTCCCGTAGCTAATGTCACATAAAACGACCCCCTCGAATTTTAATTTGGCCTGAATCACATTTCTAAATTGTCTCGGATGTCAATGGTCAGGAACATTGCAAGGAAAGCACCTTAAACCCCAAGTTTTTGACGACATAGGGAAATTAATAGTTGGCAAAGAATGAAATGTTGAATAACCAGCGATTGCAAGTAGGCCATATCTGGAAGAGACAAGGTATTCAAAAAACTGGGATAGATCTTGTTCGCAGTGGCAATTAAGTGGAAGACCCGCAATTGATATTCAACTCGTTTTTTGTGAATAAAGAATTTGATCGTCAAGAAAATTGTGAACACGCTTCATCAATGTACATATTTTTTTTGGGTCGGCCACATGCCAAATCGCAATCATTGTGGCAAATAATCTTACCTATATTTTGTAACCCATATTATTTTAATATAGAATAATTGTGGTTTATTTTTTTGAAAGTGTTTTTCTCAGGTATTGCTTGTCATTTTATTTTGTGCCTTTTTTCCCTGTGTGTCGTTAAACATGGACGACAAGCCTTTCTTTCTGCTGCCGAGTGCTTCAATTTAAATAAAGGCTACTCTGTTCGTTGCTTGCATTTTACATTGAAGATTAATTTTGTCATAGGCCATACTTATGTGGTGGCGGCCCTATACTTAAATAAAGAAATTGGAGGACATGTCCCACTTTCATTCTTCGGGTACCGTAAATAGAATGAATTAATGACTTACAACAAGACAACTCAAGTATTGACACAATGTTCCTGTTCAATATCTTTCATATATTGCAACTTCTTCTATTTGATAATATCCACGCATATATAGTAAAATGAGTAATATTGGAGTAAATATAAAAACTTCCTCTTGGGCAAAAGTTAGGCAATTATTTGCCCGCTGGGTCCCGGGTTTGCGGTATTGAAAAAACTATGTTCCCTATTCCGTCATATACATCTTGCAGGCAAAGAACTTCTGTGATCTGCAATTTATGCTTTAACTAGTCATAACTCACTAGGGGCTGGAAAAGCTTGGCATTAATAAAGGAACCGCTGAAGCTGCCTTGCTTAGTTAAATCACACCAAATTTTGATTACATTTAATTTAATTTAGATATTAATGTTTATGAAGAGTCGATGTTTTCTCATGTCACTGCAAGGAATACAAGATCAATAGATGATAAGGAATTTATCTCGTTGAAACCACAATGCAAATTCGTGTTTCTTGTTGCATTATATACATCTTGCAGTCAAAACTTTCGTGGTTTCAAGGAAATTTGCAAACCAAAGAGCATCCTGGAAATTGGGAAATCATTTGAATTTGAAACATAAACAATCCATTAATATATATTAGTATGAATACTATTCAAATAAATATCAAACTTTTTTCCATTAATACATATTAGTATGAATACTATTGAAATAGATATCAAACCTTTCTCTTGGCCAATACTTAGCCAATTATCTGGCCACCAGGCCCCGTGTTGGAAGTATCCAACAACTATGTCCCCTGTTTCGTCATATACATGTTGCATCCAAAGAAGTTCAGTGATCTGCAGTTTATTCTTTTAGTAGTGAAAACCCACCAGGGATTCAAAAACATTGTCATTAATAAACATTGTTACGCGTCTTCTGGAGAGACCTTGTCTTCTCCCTGTGTATTATCTCGTTGTAGTTATATACTTAGTCGCCTTTCTATGATCGCCAGTTCCAACGTTGGCGTGTTGACATATATTTATCTCCATCTATATCCTTGCATGACGAATCCGACCGACTGTTGTTCCTTTTCATATTTAGTCAATTTTATGCCCGCGGTTGTCGGGTTGGTGCTTTCAAACTATGCTGCTTCTTGTTCCGTGAGATACATTTTCCACTAAAAATGTCCATGCTCTACAATTCCACCGCAGTCTCCTCCGTCCTTTTTCCCTTTTTTTCTTCCCGTGTATTATGAGACTATAAAGTATGGACATGAGATTTTATAGAGCATGTCCGACTTCCACATTCCATACGTAGCGACTTTTTGTATTGCGGGTTCTCGGGCGGGCGGGCGGGCTCAAAATTGGGCTTCCATTGTTTCGTACGCTACAAATAGCACCCAATATTCTGCCATATACAAATTGACAAGCAGACCTGCGAGCTTCCTGACTCAACATTTCACTTCTATTGTTCTGTGTCCTCCAAACAACGATTGCAATTCCGTGATATAGAAATTGACAGACGGACTCCAGGGTTGGCGGGGTCAAGATTGCCATTGTTTACAGATGGAAATCCCTATCAACTATCTAACAGTATCTAGAAACATTATTCTAAATACTAAATTAGCTCTTACTAGTGACAACTGGACACACTGGTACGAAATAGTTGGCATCACACCCTCCACAATATACAAATTGACTACCGGATTCCGACATCGTCTGCTCTTCCGTGTCACAGATTATGCTTTGAAATGTTTCGAGTGATAAAATTTGAACGTTGGGGCCACACGTCTTTTGGAGAGACCTTGTCTTCTTCCCATGTATTATCCCTTTCTAGTTATATACTTAGCTGCATTTCTATGATCACGGGTTCCAACGTTGGCGTGTTGACATATCTTTATCTCCATCTATATCCTCACATGACGAATTCGACCAACCACTGCTCCTTTTCATATCTAGTCAATTTTATGCCCACGGTTGTCGGGTTGGTTCTTTCGAACTATGCTACTTCTTGTTCCGTGAGAGACATTTTCCACTCAAAATTTCCGTGATCTACAATTCCACCACAGACTCCTTCGTCCTTTTTCCTTTTTTTCCTTCCCATGTATTATGGGAATATAAAGTATGGACATGAGATTTTACAGAGCATGTATGGATTCTACATTCCATACGTAGCCACTTTTTGGATCACAGGTTCTTGGGCGGGCGGGCTCAAAATTGGGCCTCCATTGTTTTGTGCCCTACAAATAGCACCCATAATTCCGCAATATACAAATTGACAAGCGGACCTGCGGGCTGGCTGGCTCAACATTGCACTTCTATTGTTTCGTGTCCTCCAAACAATGCTCCCAGTTCCACGATATACAAATTCACAGACAAACTCTAGGGTAGGCGGGGTCGAGATTGCCATTGTTTACGAATGGTAATCCCTATCAACTATCTAACAGTATCTGAAAACATTATTTCCAATACTAAATTAGCTCTTACTAGTGACAACTAGACATACTGGTACGAAACAATTGGCATCACATCCTCCACAATATACAAACTGACTACTGGATTCCGACATCTTCCACTCTTCCGTGTTAGAGATTATGCATTCAAATGTTCCGAGTGATACAATTTGAACGTTGGGGCCTCGCGTCTTCTGGAGAGACCTTGTCAGCCTATTTTGGATCCTCCTGCTACTGGGTTCATGAAATGTCCAATTCTTGGAAACTATTTCGGGTTTCCATTTTTGAACTCTGCTGGTTCTTGTTCTGTAATATACATGTTGCACTCGAAATTTCCGCTCTCTTCAATTCCACCACACACTCAGTCCTTTTTCCCCTTTCTTCTTCTTGTGTGTCATCGTCTTCTGGTTATATACTTTGTCACTTTTCTATGATCGTGGGTTCTACCATTGTCGGGATGACATATCTTCATTTCCATCTATATCCTCACATGATGAATCCGATTGACCGCTGTTGCTTTCCATACTTATGCAATTTGCCATTGTTTACGGATGGTAATCCCTATCAACTATCTAATAGTATCTGAAAACATTATTTTCAATACTAAATTAGCTCTTACTAGTGACACCTGGACACACTAGTATGAAACAATCGACATCACATCCTCCACAATATACAAAGTGACTATTGGATTCCGACATCATCTGCTCTTCCGTGTTACAGACTATGCATTGAAATGTTCTGAGCGATGCAATTTGAACGTCGGGGCCTCACATCTTTTGGAGAGACCTTGTCAGCCTGTTTTGGATCCTTCTGTTGCGGGCTTCACGAAATGTCCAATTCTTGGGAACTGTTTTGGGTTTCCACTTTAGAACTCTTCTTGTTCTTGTTCTGTAATATACATCTTGCACTCGAAATTTTTGCTCTCTACAATTCCACCGCGCACTCAACCATTTTTCCCTTTTCTTCTCCCCGTGTGTTATTGCCTTCTGGTTATATACTTTGTCGCCTTTCTATGATCGCGGGTTCTAGCGTTGCCGAGATGACAATATCTTCATTTCCATCTATATCCTCACTTGACGAATCTGATCCACCATTGTTCCTTTCCATACTTAGGCAACTTTATGGCCGCACTTTCCGGGTTGGCGCTTTCGAACTCTACTGCTTCTTGTTCCGTGATATACATCTTGAAATCAAAACTTCCGTCATCTACAATTCCACCACAGATTCCTCGAACTCGCAAGCTTCATTTTACCATGGTTCACAAATGCTTCAAAGTATCTGTTGCTGCGTTCCATCCCCACTAAATTCTTGTCATTCCTAATATACATTGGTTGTGCTCTTACTAGTGACAACTGAACACAATCATATGAAACAGTTGGCATCCGACCCTCCGCAATATACAAATTGACTACCTGGCTCACATTGTGTACTCAAAATTTCCGTGATCTACAATTCCACCACGAACTCCTTAGTCCTTTTTCCCTTTTCTTCTTCCTATGTATTATGGATTTCTGGTTATATACTTAGTCGCCTTTCTATGATCGCGGGTTCCAGCGTTGGCGGGCTGACATATCTTTATCTCCATCTATATAATCACATGGTGAATTTGATCGACCGCTGTTGCTTTCCATACTTAGCCAATTTTAGGTGGTTTCAAACTCTGCTGCTTCTTGTTCCGTGATGTACATCTTACACTCAAAACTTCCATTCTTTACAATTCCACCATGAACTCCACAAACTCGCATGCTTCACGCTACCATGGTTCACAAATGTTTCAAAGTATCTTTCATTGCCTTCCATACCCACTAACTTCTTGTCCTTCCTAATATACCATGGTTATGCTCTTACTAGTGACTCTTGATAGTGACAACTGCATACACTGATATGAAACAGTTCACATCCGCCCCTCGGCAATATACAAATTGACTACCTGGTTCCGACATCGTGCCCTCTTACGTGTTACAGATTATGCAATCAAATGTTTCTAGCAATACAATTTGATTGTTGGGGCCTCACATCTTCTGGGGACACCTTGTCAGTCTATTTTGGATCCTTATGTTGACGGGTTCACGAAATCTCCAATTCTTAGTCACTCTTTTAGTTTGCTGCATTCAGACTCTGCTACTTCTTCTTCCGTGATATACATATTGCATTCAAAATTTCCGTGATTTACAATTCCACCGCAGACTCCTTAGTTCTTTTTCCCTTTTCTTCTTCCCATGTATTATCACTTTGTTGTTATATACTTACTCACTTTTTTATGATCGTGGGTTCCAGCGTTGGCAGGATGACATATCTTCATCTCCATCTATATCCTCAAATGAGGAATCCGACCGACCGCTGTTCCTTTCCATACTTAGCCAATTTTATGGCCGCGGTTGCCAGGTTGGTGTTTTCCAAATCTGGTGCTTCTTGTTTTGTGCTATACATCATGCACTCAAAACTTTCATGATCTACAATTCCACCCCAGACTCCTCGAACTCGCAATATTCATTCTACTACAAATCACAAATGTTTCAAACTATCTGTCGCTGCTTTCCATCGCCACTAACTTCTTGTGCTTCCTGATATACATTAGTTATGCTCTTACTAGTGATATGCAAATTGCCCTCTAGACTGTCCTACCATACCCTCTTCGGTGTTACGTGTATTGCACTCAAAAAATCCCGAGACATACAATTTGACCCTCGCGCCCTCACCTGCAACGGTTGTACCTTCTAGCCCTATTTTGAAGATGCTTTTTCCCGTGCCAGCGACCTCCGTACTTTCTTAGTATGCAATTAGAAACCTTTCATGGTAACAAATCATCATGTAGGAACCATTAACATTGTCATTAATGAGCGAAACGATCGAGGAGATCTCCCATTATCACACATTAAACCAATATCTGCGGAGAGTTATTTTGTCCCTTTCGATTGTTCATCTCGAACACACGTCGTCATGTTGGCTCATTCAAGAAATCTAGAATGCTTAATCGCTCATTGCTGTATCCTCCATGTTCGCATGTCTATGTATGTAATTAATAGTGTTTAATGTTAAGAACACATCATGCAACACCCGTCCAAATTGTCATTAATGAACGAAAGTCTCGAGGAGATCTCCCATTCACACGCATTGCAGTAAGATTTGCGCAGGGTTATATTATCCCTTCCAACTTTTCATGTCATTCATTGTCTGGAATAAACAAACGTTCTTGTAGACTTATGGCAGCAGGTCGACAACAGTTTTGTGGATATACAATAAATATCTTCGGACATGAGGACCAAAACTTCTAGTGGTCCAGGGCATACTTTTACTATTCATCCCATTCTGCCCAGAAGGAAGTGATTTGGAGCTCTGGAATCGCTCATACAGGCTGTGTCCCTGAGGTTTTTGACTGTAAGGAGGTGGTCTCTTGGTGCGCCAAAAAATATATTCGAAGCCAAAGAATTATTCCACTGCGCGACCATTCTCCTGTTTCTTTGTCACCTCAGCTCTTTCGCAAGATGTTAAAATTGACGGAGCCAACATTGACGTTCAAAGGACAAGACTGAAAGAAGTTCCTAGAAAACCATGACAACGGGTTGGACATCTTAGCTGAGTTCCTCGAAGACCCGACAATAGTTCCTGAATATATCACAAATTTGCAGGTAAGTTCCTTTAGAAATCCATTCCGGAAAATTGCTTGGTTGTTTACAAGAATAACGAGATAGGCATCAACGACAAGCATTTCCCATATAATTATTTATATTTTGTACTTCACAGTCAAGGAAATTTTCATTTTCGATTGATATCTGTTCCCAGTTGTCACGATTCAAAGAATCGAATAAATTTTATATGTCATCATTCTTGATTTTCGCAATAGTGCATTGTTGTCCGTTTCCAAAATTTCTCTTTCCAATAAAATAAACTGTGGATTCGATCCAGTAACATTCTGGTACCAGGCCCTGTGGAGGCACAAGGCCTCCCATTGTTTTTATGAAGTTTTTAATGGCTTTGTCTCAGTTTTCAAAGATTTATTTTTAGGCAAGGATGCTCCGCGGATGTCTGGCCAAGCAAGCAGGTTTTTGAACAGGAGGGGCACACTTGAATAAAAGGAAAATCACAGTGTACTCATGGTATTTTGATCCAAGGAAAATATTGCTTTCCTTCCATGCCACATCATGGACACGATGTTTGTTGTAGAAATAACAAGGCAATACAACCACTGGTTTCATTTTTTCCATGACAAGAAAAAACAACAGTTCATACCTCTGCCCTGGAAAGTCGGAGACTACGTCTCCGAGAAACGTCAACAAGATTGACAAATTTTTCGGCCATTTCAAGAAATTGAACCTAAGAGATGTTGAAAGGCTAAAAGGGTTCGACCCTGATGGGATTTTTTGAGAAAATTTACTAGCAATTGGCTTTAACAACTCTTTTATCCATAGAAACCTCACCCAAGATAGGGACAGTGATGACAACAATCCTGCTTCTGGCGATTGCGACGCACACACATTGCAAAGCGCAACTGAATTGTACATACAAAAGGGAAAAGTATCCAGTGAGAATAGTGCCCAGTCCCCCACCAAAACTCCCAAGAGAATGAAATCATGAAGCATCACTTCAATGAACCACCCCAGTAAGAAAGAAACCCATAAATCTTCAAATGGAGGAGGAGATAAGAACCCTCCTCGCATAAAATTGATAGTTCTCACAAAATTCCACTGACGAAGAAGAGAAAAAACAATGCAGGGTAGGTTGACGAACCCGAAATTGAAAGTGAACAGGTGCAATTTGAAATTGAAACTGAGCACATGCACAAATTTGGGTCGTCCGCAATGGAAATAGCTGAGACCAAAATTTTTGACGAAGATGAATCCTTCGTATTTTAAAGCGTTGTTTTTGACAACCAATCTAAAAGTATGGTCATTGAAAAGAGAGATGTAACAAACAGGAAAGGCAAATCTCGCACATAGATTAACTTTAGGGAAATGCGGTCATCCAAAATATCCCTATTTCACCAAGTAATCGATGATGCTCTTCATGATTTGATTGGAGGAATTTAAGCGGAAAATGCTAGAGTGAAATAACGCCTCAACGAATTTGAGCAGGCTTTCATTGCAACCCCATAATTTGCCAGTCCTTTAGCAAAAACCGTGCCTGCTACCACTGCAGCCAATATGAAAGTATCCTCTACCCTCCTTCCATGCTCTAGAGCCCTTGTAGACAATAACATCAACAAAAGAATGCAACTAGTTGCTAAAGCCTGGGAAACATCGCAAAATTTAGTTTCCTTCAGAAATAAGGCAAATGATTTTCTCGAATATTTGGATGTGAGTTTAAAAAATGATCAGCGTTTCTGTGAAGAGGTGCTGACCCATTTTGCCAACTATGTCGTCAACACATCAGAACTTAAAAGAAGACAAGAGCAACTCCCCTCCCCAAAGCGGACCAAAAAAGTAAAAGCATGATGGAAAAAGAAAGTTGACAACCTGGAGCTCATTGTCGAATCATGTAAACAATCCATATCAGAAAATGAAGTTTTATTCACAAGCCTGATCCAAATAGACTTAGCCGGAAGTACCAACGAGGTTCAAGACCCAAACTTAATTCTCAAATCCTTGTCAATAACCAAAGAAACCTTCCATGAAAAACTTGATATTTTAAAGGGGTTGTGTTTCGAAAAGTTTTACGGCATAGCTGAACATCCTCTAGATGAGCTCGAGCGCTGGGTACTAGACTATGCGACACACAATGAAGAAATTGAATAGAGTCTGCATAGTATTTCAATGGATCTAAGGAAATTAGAAAACAACCTTTACGACATAGAAATCCGGGATGAAATCAACATGGCTCCCATGAGAAGCTACATCGAAGAATGGTTCCAATAGAGAATGGACAACCTCATCCAGGAAGGGCAACAACCACTCGACAGGACTCCACTGACCATCGACCACAACAACAAAAACGCATCGGCTTCATAGTAAGTCTATACTGGCATCTACTTTTATTTATCAATCCAGTTTAAGTCTATACTGTTATCTTGTTTTCTTTATCAATCTAGTCATTACCTCTTTAATAGAAAACTGTAACCAAAGACTCATAACTTCCAATTTCTTCTTTTCAGGTATTCCTTTCTACCGTCACATACTTCTTCTTTCGACATTCCCAATTCTTGTAACTATTTATTTTTATGGTCTGCGGGAGCCCCAATCCCAGTCTATATGACAAACACATTTAAATTTCCAAAAATATGTAACAGACGTTATTAATTTTTGATAAATTTCCGCGAACCTATGTAACATACATTATTACTATTCTATTGTATGCTAAACTTTGTGTGTCCAAGAACCTTTTAAATGTTTTTGCACCACGTTGTTACTATTCTATAGTATGCTAAATTTATGGTGAGCCTTTCTTGCAGGACGTTCTTACTATTCTATTGTATACTAAATTTATGGTGTCCAGGAATCTATAATTTGATAAATTTCAATTTCTTCTATTTCCAGAAGCCCTTGTTTTAAAGAAAACTAATATGTAACAAACTATTCTTTTTTTCATATATTCCAAATAAAACTATTTTTTTGTCTCCTTATATATTTATGTGCTCTTACATTTTTATCTTCAGTTATGCTGAATCTGAAGACATTCTATTTATTTTATTTCAATTTTTTTATTTTTTTATTTGATGGATATGTTTTCCTGCTTGGTCATTTTAAAAATTAAATATGAGATAAA
>SNQJ01S0080186.1:32828-68565 GCA_010110895.2 Picea sitchensis | reverse complement strand
CATTTTATTATTTTTTTATATAAATGTCAAAAAATTGTGTTCACTAATTTTTTTCTACTAACATATATAGAGAGTATGTCATTTCTTGCATCTTTACCTTAAAATTCAAATAGTCCGCAAATCCGCTTGTCAATTTGTATATCGCAGAACTTTGGGTTCTCTTTGTAGGCCACAAAACAACAAAGGCCCAATTTTCACCCCACCAGCCCGAGAACCCGTGATCCAAAAAATGGCTAAGTATGGAATGAGGGCTCCGTGCATGCTCTATAAAGTCTCATCCCCATACTTTATAAAAGTACATATTTTGTATGTATAAAATTAAATATCCACTTTATAAAATTACATATTTGGTATGTATAATTTACGCTGTCTAGGAACGTATAATTTGATAAATTTCAATTTCTTCTATCCAGGAGCGCTTGTTTTAAAGAAAACTAATTTGGGAATGCTAATTTTTTTGTTCTTTTGTCCACGAACCTATGTAACAGACGTTCCTACTATTTTTTTTGTGTTTTTTGTCCACGAACGTATGTAAAGAAAACTAATTCAAGAATGCTAAATATTTTGGACATGAGGCCCTTAAAATTCAAATAGTCCGCAAGTCCGATTGTCAATTTGTATATCGCGTAACTCTGGGTGCTATTTGTAGGGAACAAAACAATAACAACCCACTTTTCAGCCCGCAAGCCCGACAACCCGTGATCCAAAAACTGGCTAAGTATAGAATGGCGGCTCCGTGCATGCTCTATAAAATCTCATCTCTATACTTTATAAAAGTACACATTTCGTATGTATAAAAGTAAATATCTACTTTATAAAATTACATATTTGGTATGTATAATTTATGCTGTCTAGGAACCTATAATTTGATAAATTTCAATTTCTTTTCTGTCTAGGAGCCCTTGTTTTAAAGAAAACTAATTTAGGAATGCTAATGTTTTTGTGTTTTTGTCCACGAACCTATGTAACAGACGTTACTACTATTTTTTGGTGTTTTTGTCCACGAACGTATGTAAAACATATGTAAAGAAAACTACTTCGGGAATGCTCTTCAACTTCCTACCCGCATGTCTATACTAGGTCACATTTATTCCCATTCTAACCTGGCAGGGACTACGCTGCCATGCAACACTTGTTTATCTTTGTCCATAGTGACAATTATAAATTTTGATAAAGTTATGTAATGTTTAAAAAATATAATTATTTTTTAAGATTAAAACAAAAATATTTATAATTGATAAATGTATCTTTTGATTCATGGGAAACTCATGAGATAAAATTCTAGGGTGTTTCATTTTTATTTACTAGGTCAAAAAAATATTAAAAAAAGAAATACAATAAATCGAAGTTGTTAGTTGTCAGTGTGGTAGAAGATCTAGTATCACACATTTTATTAATTTCTTTCAATAATATCTCATGTAATTTACGTAGAATACTTAAATCTAGATCACATAATACTATTTTTCACGTCCCCACAGTGTTCCTTCCCAAATCTTGTGATCATGCACCTTTTGAGGGAAGGCGACACTGGGACATTTCTCATTTGGTTGCATGACAACACCAAGAATACTTCATCTAGACTACACCTCTTCACCTATAGCATACCCACACTCTGTTCTAGGCTATGAGCGAGTCACAATCCTACTCTAGTGCAACTCTTGTATACTTAGACAATTTGTTAACAATCTTAACACTTAGTAATTTAGCAGACATCCATGAAACAAAGAGAACAGTTGTGAAACAATCAAGAGATACACATATATAGTGCGAGTGGCACAAAAATTTCTTAACACCTGATTAAGTCTTATTATTGTGAAACAATTACAATATGAGCACTATCGTCTTAGTTTACAACTTAGGCAGAGTCACACAACTCACCTCACCTTACCAAGACACATACAAAAATTCATCACACCAAGGCTCGTCCATCGTAACAACTTTTACAACTCCTGCATAGCACCCCAAACATGCATTTGAAACAAACTCATCTTCTCTTCTCTGTCACAAGACTTCACAAAGACCTACGACTCTGTCTCATAACATGCCTCCCTTAGACTTGCGAAAAAAATTCTCCAAACTCAACCCAAAAGAAGGTTGCCCCAACTCTGTCCACAAAATCACCTCAAGGCAGCATAAGTCCTCCCATGTGGAGTGACTTGTCTCCTTGAGGGAGCTTGCCCCTCTTTGTCCAATTTTTCCACAGAATCACAGAGCTGATCTTTCTCTCCTTGCTGTGCAAATTTGTCTTCCTTGGTTGTGCGACCTTGTTCTCTTATATGGACTCCAAAGGTCACCATTGTGAATCGTCATTCCCCTTTGTGGACCTGACGTACCCATCAAATGCCACATCCCTTGGGACCGATGCACCCCAACCTTAATGTGCTCCTCATGATGACACACCCCAACCTTTTGGGTGCACCCCTTCTCTTGGTCTATTCATACTTGGGAAAGCCCCTTGGTGTGTTTGTGTGCCCAGTGCGTTCACTTTCCCAATCAATGTGACTCTTGGGTTCCAGAGCAACCCTAATTTCATCTCCTTGAGGACTTGGGAGACAGTCTTTGCGCCCTTCTAGCTGAAGATCTTACATCCTCCCCCAAATCAAGTTGTTACCGTCCCTAACAACATCCACAAAATATGTGATCTCCAAGTCTCTTCCCGAACTCATGTCCCCGTTGCAACTAAGTTTGCTGGAAACCCCAAATTCTGACAAAGTGAAAACCACAAGTTTCCTTGCGAAGTGGAAACCCCAAGTTTCCAACTCACACCACAATCATATGCAACCTGTGCGACCATCCACACTTCCCTATACCCAAAGTTGTGTGTGATCAATTTGTCTACTACATTGGAAATATGTCTCCTCCCCAACTTTGTCTGCAATGCCCAAGCTACCATTGTCTCGTTACGACAGTGACACTCTATTCTGCTGCTACTGCTACCTCAACTGTTGCTGCAACCTCAATTGTTTCTGCAACATCAATCAAAACTTCAAAAATTTCTAAGTGTTGAACTTCTGTGAACTTACTGTTGTGCCCATACTTCAACCAAATCTTTCATGTATTTACATAATGCTAGCCTCATCTCTTGCACTGGTTGGGTAGCTAGTCCAACCGTCGCGTCCAATTCTTGAAAGGTGCATCTCCATGCCCGAATTTAGTATTTTATGTCTGCATATTTTTCACATCATCCAACTCCAAAGAATACGACAAGTATCCACCCTTGCCTCACTACTATTGTCATTGTCCAATCTTCGTCAAGCATATCCTCCACAATGTCTAAGTACTACACTTCAAACCTACTGGCACATTTGTACTTCAACCTCTTAGTCATGCTCTCATGCACTGACCCTCCAAGTGTTGAATTATCAAGTCCGTTCCTTGAGAATGCACAACATGCCCAAAGCTTGGTCACTTCCTTTTTCAATTTAGTCCATCTGCAAAAAAACCTCAAACCAAGGAAAGGTCACCCCTCACCTTCCTGCACTATGAAGTCACCCCCCAAAAAATTCATCCGTGACAACTTGACTCCACTACCCACCTCAGGGTGCAATTATCCAATATGCTGCACATAGTCCACATTGCATCCAAGTCTGTGAAGATTTAAGGGAAATCATCGTGAATCTGCATGTCCAACTAACTCTACCCTTGTGACTCAAGATGAGATTAATTCCAAAATTATGGATTCCTTGGCCGAATTCTCCCCATCTTCATCGACATCTTCGGATATGAAAAGTTTCGTATGCTCCAAGAGCTTCATTTCCAAACTTCCTTTGCCCCACTACTTCATTACCTGATCATGTTGTTGTGTATACCTCTCTATGCCTTGAAATGGTTAGGCTTCACCCTCTACCATGCTTCCCAAAGAAAGAGAAACACTCATGTCCAAGTAATCTCTTCATGCTATAATCTACCCATTCAACCAATACTCCAAACCAAGCAAAGTCCTCAACTCACCTCCTTTTGTCAAGTCACTTCTCTGCAACTCAACATTTGCGATGAGTGTGGCCAATGCACCCACACTCCTCAAACATCCCAATGAACTATCCAAAGTGATCCAAGTAGAATGAGTCACCTCAAAAAACTTCCATGCCTTAGGCACGTTTACACCAATAATTCTGCCAACCTCAACCAATGACACTCTCGTATCTCTGAGTCATTGGAAAATAATCTATAAGTCACCAAAGTACGCGTTTCCCCATCCAATGATCAAAGGCGAGTGACCCACCCAAGTCACTTGGTCTGCATTATTCCCATTCATGTTGAATACCAAAAATTATTGGTCGACTTCTCTATTGACTCCGAATGAAAATTTCTTGCACCTTTTGCAAGTGTCCAAACTATGGCACTATCATTGTGACTGTCAAGTCATCACACAACTCAACAAATTTGGATAAGGCACCAACACACTAAGATACCTCATCCATCCTCTCAAACTCGACACATCCAACCCTCACTGCCTACTTCACATCAACGACTTGTACAATGCACCTCATCAAAGTGTAAGGAAACTTCCTTAAGACACCTCCATGCCTACATCCAAATCTGCCTAAGTATACCTAAGTTTTCCAAAATACTCGTCCAAGCAGGCCACCCCAATCTTTTCGCACATTCATCCAAGTTAAGGCGTCCCAACTACTACATGACTTCTTCGAATCTGCACCACTTGGGTCACCCTCAAGTATGTCGGTTTTCACCGTGGAAACAGACTACACTAGAACCACCATGTCATCCAATTTCCCTTCAAAGAACTCATCTAAACACTCAAGAAATGATGGAACTCAAAACCAACCATACCTTTACAACAACATATTTGGCTACAACCATGTTCTAAGTCTGTTGTCTTGGACCTTCCTTTTTCCAAACCACTGAATCTCTGTATGAACGCCCCTCAATCACCGTTCTCAACTACATAAATCTGCATAGCACCTTCGCTGTGATACAAGGCTGAGTGCATTCGTCCATTTTAGAAAACATCTAAGTCCCAAATTTCTCATGCAACCAACCAAACTCATCTCCAATGTATTTCCATCTATGCACCTTGACTACTTCCACTTTAAGGCACCATGCACACATTTCCCGACTACCAAGTCATATTGTTGTTAACTGAGTTTCATATCTTTATGAAGAGTCACCTCATTCAAAGGTTGTGGTCAATCCACTCGTCCAACAACCCATCTCAACTCAACTATTACTCTCGGTGATGCATGACAAAAATATGTCATGATGAAAATGTGCCCAACCAACTACATGTTGTGGAGCTGCTCTAGGTCACATTAAGTCACCCAACTCACCCAAGGGATTCAACTCATTGTAACCCAAAACTACTCCCCTTTGTGATCACTTATATGATCACTTCTGTAGTTAGATCTATGACAAGTAGTTTGACAAGTACTACATTTGTCTTCCTTGCCCAAGTGATCGGTTCACCCAACAAACTTTGCACTTGGTCTTCTTAAGTTGTGAACAACAGGTCTGGAACTTACTTTCATTGCAAACAAAACCAACCAAGTTTGTTCCTAGAATGTCTCTGTGAAAGGTCAGTCCACCTTATTGAACCTTCACCAAGTCTGTGCCCAAACTGTCTCTATTATCAAGTATGCTACAAGTCATGTGATGAAATCTGTGATGATTTTTTTGATCACCCACTCTGTCCAAGTGCTTTGTTTCATCACAAAATCTTCTCTCAATCTATACAAGGTGTGCGCTCATGTCAACCTCCCATCGCAATATCAACTGTAACCTTTGTTGTAATTTTGATGCAAAGTCTCTACAATAAACCAATTCGTTCCATCAAATCGTTCACCAAATCTATGAACATTCCCACTGAATTGTCTCTATAACAAACTATCTTCAAAGTTTTCTTTAATACCATCTATCGACAAAAAAGTGGTGAATATATCAACAACCTTTCTTCAAAATCTGCGATGAACAAGCTCTAATACCATCTATCATTGAGATAGTGGTAAAGATCTCAACAAACCTTCATCAAAATCTGCGACAAACAAGCTTTGATACCATCTATCATTGAAATAATGGTGAATATCTCACCAACCCTTCATTAAAATCTTCAAAGAACAATCTTTGATACCATCTGTCACATCCCCACAGTGTGCCTACCCATATATTGCGATCGTGCACCTCTTGAGGGCATGCAACATCACGATGTTTCTCACTTGGCTACTTGGAAACACCAAAGATACTTCTTTCGGACTACGCCTCTTCACCTAGAGCATACCCATACTCTGTTCTAGGATACAGGCAAATCACACTCCTACTCTAGTGCAACTCTTGTATATTTAGACAATTTGTTAACAATATTAACACTTAGTCATTTAAGCATACATCCATGAAACAAAGAGAACACTTGTGGAACAAACAAGAGATACACATATATAGTGTCGATGACACAAAATGTACATAACACCCAACTAAGTCTTATTATTGTGAAACAATTACAATATGAGCACCATTGATTTAGTTTACAACTCGGGCATAGTCACGCAACTTGCCTCACCTTACCAAGACACTCATACAAAAATGTGTCACACCAAGACTTCTCTGTCGTAAAAAATTTCACAACTCTTGTGGATCACCCAAAAAAAGCATCCACCATAGACTCATTGTCTCTTCTCTGTTAGAATACTTTGCACAGACCTATGGTTTTTGTCTCATAGCATGCCTCCCTTAGATCTGTGACAAAAATTCCAAAACTCATCCGAAAATAAGGTTGCCCCAACTCTATCCACATAATCACCTTAAGGAAACACAATTCCTCCCATATGATGCGACTTATCTCCTTGAGGGAACTCACCCGTCTTCATCCAAGTCTGCCTTAGAATTGCAGAGTTGATATTTCTCTCCTTGTTGTGCAAATCTTCCTTCCTTGATTGTGCGCCCTTTTTCTCTTATATGGACTCCAAAGGTCACCATCGTGAACCATAACATTCTTTGGGTGTGTCGTGTCCCTTCATGAACCATCACACCCAAACGAGTATTTTCACCCCTTCATAGACCTGGTGCACCCGAACGAACCTGTGCGCCCATCTACCATCGTGTCCCTTAGGATTGGTGCACCCCAACCTTGGTGTTCTCCTCATGCTGACACACCACAACCTCTTTGGTGCGCCCCTTCTTTTGGTTTCTTCATACTTGGGCAAGCCCCTTGGCATGTTTTTTCACCCAAGGCATCCACTTGCCCAATCGATGCAACTTGATCTGAAAAATCCTTAGATTCTTACTAATATTTAATGCATAATAACATCTACTTGATCTTCAAAATAAAAATGATCGCTTGAATAATATTTAATGCATTTCTGACATACTTTTTACCTAACAGGCTTGGCAGCGTTGAATGTTTACTTAGTAGGCTCGTTACAAAACATTTTCTTCCATTTTTTTTATTTACATGCTTCAACGACATTGCTGCTTTAGTGGTTCATGCTTATTTTTTTTGTATCTCCACTGATTTTTTATTTGGATGTTGTTGTTGTTATTGTTTGCCTGTTGGTGTTGTTGTAGTTTGCACGTTTGGGGTTGTGCAACTGCGATTGGAACTGCGCCATTCCCGGTGGACTGGTCACTGCTTGCTTCTTTGTTCGTTGTGTGCTGCTTATTGTTGTTTGATTCGAGTTTGCATTTCTGACATACTTTTTACCTAACATGCTTGGCAACATTGAATGTTTACTTAGCAGGCTTGTTACAATATATTTTTTTCCTTATTTATTTATTTATATTCTTCAGTGACATTGCTGGTTCAGTGATTGATGATTTTTTTTTCCATCTCCACTAATTTCTTATTTGGTTGTTGTTGTTGTTATTGTTTTCCTGTTGGTGTTGTTGAAGTTTTCACGTTTGGGGTTGTGCAACCGCAATTGAAACTCGTAACCGTGCCTCTGCTTGCGATGAGTTTTTCTATCGTACCTACCTTTCCATACTTAGTCCATTTTTCAAAGTTTGGCGGGTTGACGCCTTTCCAGGTTCATAAAATTTAAAATCATTTGTCGCTCCCCTCCATCCCAACTACCTTCTGCCATTCCAAATAAATTAATTATGCTTTGAGAAGTCATAACTAACTAGACAGGTTTGAAAAGATTGGCTTTAATACGCATAAATCTTGAGGACATCTCCCATTAAAATGAATAGACATGCGAATATTATGGGATCTGGTAATTTCTTTTGCCTGCATTTTTAATTTGCAAAATAAATAAATAAATCCTCTTTTAGTTTTCTTAAAGGCTTCGGCATAGTCCACGAACGTCACCAATAGAGGCCTTGATGTCATGTCCCTCTTTAATATTATGCATATCTTAGATGCCAGATTTGAGAATCTGCTTAGATATGGGAATGTTGATACATGCTATTAGTCACTATTCAGGGTACATATTTGAAAAGATTGACATTAATAAGCGAAAATATCGAGAACATTTTTCATTTAAAATGAATTAAAACAAAATCTATGGAAGATCGTCCATCGTTGCTTTTAAATACTTATTTGCATTTCTCTCTATAATCAAAGAGTTGTGCTTTACGGTGCCTTTGTTCTAATGTTCCTGGTCATGAACATGTAAGACAAGTTAGAGATGCGATTGAGGCCCAAATGAAAGAAGATAGAATGGTTTTATGTGACGTGAAGAACAAGTATCTTCTGGTAGGTGTTCTCCCTCTATTGGATGCTTTAGTTGGTTGAAAACCCTGCCTTGAGATTTGTTTGTTGAATTTCTTTGTTTTTTTGCTGGGAGTTGTAATGGATTCTTAGGTCACGTGCAAAATACTTCTTCATTGAAGTATATAGTTTCTTCGAACAACATAGATTTGGCAAGTGTATCAATTTCTGCATATCCCAGAAGAATTTCTCTTCTTCAGGGGCGCGACACTTACCATGGGTCGCAAAAATGGTCTTTGATGTTCGTAAATGATGCAAAATATGGCTTCATTTGCGGATGTAACCAGAGGCAGGTAACATAAACTATATGGGTGGGTAAAATGACATATTATCACTACCAAAGTTTCTATTTCAAAGTTTACTGAGCTACTTCTAGGGTTGGTAGCCGCCTTGAGAGACAACCATCTTCTTTGTCAAAGTTTGTTCAGTTTCCTTTGGATGTAGTTGCAGTCTCCATAGATTTGATGTTGCCTTTGAACATTCCATACCTTTCTGTTGGATGTCATATCTGCCACCGCTATGACGAAAGATATATTTTGGTGCGATCTGCACCATTTGATGCACTTTCCAGACCTGTGCTGCCCAAAGAAGTCATGTGCCTCAACAAAATAACATTTTGCAGCTGGCTTGGACGTTCCTTCAACTTTACTGTAATAAAGCAAAGAAGTTCAACATACAAATCTTCAGGAAAGCTTTTCGACCAAACAGATGATCAAATACAGGGAGAATAGCAGTGACAACATACTTGAATTTTTTTCCCGTCCCGTAGCTAATGTCACATAAAACGACCCCCTCAACTTTTAATTTGGCCTGAATCACATTTCTAAGTTGTCTTGGATGTCAATGGTCAGGAACATTGCAAGGAAAGAACCTTAAACCCCAAGTTTTCAACGACAGAGGGAAATTAATAGTTGGCAAAGAATGGAATGTTGGATAACCAACGATTGCAAGGAGGCCATATCTGGAAGAGACAAGGTATTCAAAAAACTAGGATAGGTCTAGTTCACAGTGGAAATTAAGTGGAAGACCCGCAATTGATATTCAACTCGTTTTTTGCGAATAAAGAATTTGATTGTCAAGAAAATCGTGAACATGCTTCATCAATGTACATATTTTTTTGGGTCAGCCACAAGCCAAATCACAATCATTGTGGCAAATAATCTTACCTGTATTTTGTAACCCATATTATTTTAATATAGAATAATTGTGGTTTATTTTTTTGATAGTGTTTTCCAATCTCAGGTATTGCTTGTCATTTTACTTTGTGCCTTTTTTCCCTGTGTGTTGTTAAACATGGATGACAAGCCTTTCTTTTTGCTACTGAGTGCTTCAATTAAATAAAGGCTACTCTGTTCGTTGATTGCATTTTACATTGAAGATTAATTTTTTCATAGGCCATACTTATGTGGTTGCGGCCCTATACTTAAATAAATAAATTGGAGGACCCGTCCTACTTTCATTCTTCAGGTTCCGTAAATAGAATGAATTAATGACTTACAACAATGCAACTCAAGTATTGACACAATGTTCCTGTTCAATATCTTGCATATATTGCATCTTCTTCTATTTGATAATATCCATGCATATATAGTAAAATGAGTACTATTGGAGTAAATATAAAAACTTCCTCTTGGGCAAAAGTTAAGCAATTATCTGCCCGCTGGGTCCTGGGTTTGCAGTATTGAAAAAACTATGTTCTGTTCGGTCATATACATCTTGCAGGAAAAGAGCTTTCGTGATCTACAATTTATGCTTTAACTAGTCATAACTCACTAGGGGCTGGAAAAGCTTGGCATTAATAAAGGAACGACTAAAGCTGCCTTGCTTAGTTAAATCACACCAAATTTTGATTACATTTAATTTAATTTAGATATTAATGTTTATGGAGAGTCGATGTTTTCTCATGTCACTGCAAGGAATACAAGATCAATAGATGATACATAATTTACCTCGTTGAAACCACAATGAAAATTTATGTTTCTTGTTGCGTTATATACATCTTGCAGTCAAAACTTTCGTGGTTTCAACGAAATTTGCAAACCAAAGAGCATCATGGAAATTGGGAAATCATTTGAATTTGAAACATAAACAATCCATTAATATATATTAGTATGAGTACTATTCAAATAGATATCAATTTTTTTTCCATTAATACATATTAGTATGAATACTATTGAAATAGATATCAAACCTTTCTCTTGGCCAATACTTAGCCAATTATCTGGCCACCAGGCCCCGTGTTGGCAGTATCCAAGACCTATGTCCCATGTTCCGTCATATACATGTCGCAGCCAAAGAAGTTCAGTGATCTGCAGTTTATGCTTTTACTAGTGAGAACCCACCAGGGATTCAAAAACAATGTCATTAATAAACATTGTTACGCGTCTTCTGGAGAGACCTTGTCTTCTCCCTGTGTATTATCCCTTTGTAGTTATATACTTAGTCGCCTTTCTATGATCGTCGGTTCCAACGTTGGCATGTTGACATATCTTTATCTCCATCTATATCCTCGCATGACGAATCCGACCGACCGCTGTTACTTTTCATATTCAGTCAATTTTATGCCCGTGGTTTGCTTGGTTGGCGCTTTCAAACTATGCTACTTCTTGTTCCGTGAGATACATTTTCCACTAAAAATGTCCATGCTCTACAATTCCACCGCGGACCTCCTTCATCCTTTTTCCCTTTTTTTCTTCCTGTGTATTATGAGACTATAAAGTATGGACATGATATTTTATAGAGCATGTCTGACTTCTGCATTCCATACATAGCCACTTTTTGTATCGTGGGTTCTTGGGCAGGCGGGCGGGCTCAAAATTGGGCCTCCATTGTTCCATTCCCTACAAATAGAACTCAAGATTCTGCCATATACAAATTGACAAGCAGACCTGCAGGCTGCCTGACTCAACATTTCACTTCTATTGTTCTATGTCCTCCAAACAACGATCGCAGTTCCGCGATATGGAAATTGACAGATGGACTCCCGGGCTGGCAGGGTCAAGATTGCCATTGTTTACGGATGGAAATCCCTATCAACTATCTAACAGTATCTAGAAACATTATTCTCAATATTAAATTAGCTCTTACTAGCGACAACTGGACACACTGGTACAAAATAGTTGGCATCACACCCTCCACAATATACAAATTAACTACCGGATTCCGACATCATCCACTCTTCCGTGTCATAGATTATGCTTTGAAATGTTCCAAGCGATACAATTTGAACGTTGGGGCCACACGTCTTCTGGAGAGACCTTGTCTTATTCCCGTGTATTATCAGTTTCTAGTTATATACTTAGCCGCATTTCTATGATCGCGGGTTCCAACGTTGGCGTGTTGACATATCTTTATCTCCATCTATATCCTCACATGATGAATTCGACCGACCACTGCTCCTTTTCATATCTAGTCAATTTTATGCCCGCGGTTGTCGGGTTGGCGCTTTCAAACTATGCTACTTCTTGTTCCGTGAGAGAAATTTTCCACTCAAAATTTCCGTGATCTACAATTCCATCGCAGACTCCTTCGTCCTTTTTCCCTTTTTTCCTTCCCATGTATTATGGGAATATAAAGTATGGACATGAGATTTTATAGATCATGTATGGATTCTGCATTCCATACGTAGCCACTTTTTGGATCGCAGGTTCTTGGGCGGGCGGGCTCAAAATTGGGCCTCCATTGTTTCATGCCCTACAAATAGCACCCATAATTCCGCAATATACAAATTGACATGCAGACCTGCGGGCTGGCTGGCTCAACATTGCACTTCTATTGTTTCACGTCCTCCAAAAAATGCTTGCAATTCCACGGTATACAAATTCACAGACAGATTCTAGGGTTGGCGGGGTCGAGATTGCCATTGTTTACAGAAGGTAATCCCTATCAACTATCTAACAGTATCTGAAAACATTATTTCCAATACTAAATTATCTCTTACTAGTGACAACTAGACATACTGGTATGAAAAAATGGGCATCACATCCTTCGCAATATACAAATTGACTACCAGATTCTGACATCGTCCGCTCTTCCGTGTTACAGATTATGCATTCAAATGTTCCAAGCGATACAATTTGAACATCGGGGCCTCGCGCCTTCTGGAGAGACCTTGTTAACCTGTTTTGGATCCTCCTGTTGCTGGGTTCACAAAATGTCCAATTCTTGGAAACTATTTCGGGTTGCCATTTTCGAACTCTGCTGGTTCTTTTTCCGTAATATTCATCTTGCACTCGAAATTTCCGCTCTCTACAATTCCACCGCACACTCAGTCCTTTTTCCCTTTTTCTTCTTCTCGTGTGTCATCGCCTTCTGGTTATATACTTTGTCGCCTTTCTATGATCGCGGGTTCCAACGTTGTCGAGCCGACATATCTTCATTTCCATCTATATCCTCACATGACGAATTCGATCGACCACTGTTGCTTTCCATACTTACACAATTTTCCATTGTTTACAGATGGTGATACCTATCAACTATCTAACAGTATCTAAAAACATTATTTTCAATACTAAATTAGCTCTTACTAGTCACACCTGGACACACTGGTATGAAACAATCGACATCACATCCTCCACAATATACAAAGTGACTACCATATTCCAACATCGTCCGCTCTTCCGTGTTACAGACTATGCATTGAAATGCTTTGAGCGATACAATTTGAATGTCGGGGCCTTGCATCTTCTGGAGAGACCTTGTCAACATATTTTGGATCCTTCTGTTGCGGGCTTCACGAAATGTCCAATTCTTGGGAACTGTTTCGGGTTGCCGCTTTCGAACTCTACTGGCTCTTGTTCCGTAATATACATCTTACACTCGAAATTTTTGCTCTCTACAATTCCACCGTGCACTCAACCATTTTTCCCTTTTCTTCTTCCTGTGTGTTATCGCCTTTTGGTTACATACTTTGTCGACTTTCTATGATCGTGGGTTCCAACGTTGTCGGGATGACAATATATTCATTTCCATCTATATCCTCACTTGATGAATCTGATCTACCGATGTTCCTTTCCATACATAGGCAATTTTATGGCCACACTTTTCGGTTTGGCGCTTTCGAACTCTGTTGCTTCTTGTTCCGTGATATACATATTGAACTCAAAACTCCGTCATCTACAATTCCACCACAGATTCCTCGAACTCGCAAGCTTCATTCTACCACGGTTCACAAATGTTTCAAAGTATCTGTCGCTGCGTTCCATCCCCACTAACTTCTTGTTGTTCCTAATATACATTGGTTGTGCTCTTACTAGTGAAAATTGAACACAATCGTACGAAACAGTTGGCATCCGACCCTCAACAATATACAAATTGACTACCTAGCTTACATCGTGTACTCAAAATTTCCGTGATCTACAATTCCACCGCGGACTCCTTAGTCCTTTTTCCCTTTTATTCTTCCCATGTATTATGGATTTCTGGTTATATACTTAGTCGCCTTTCTATGATCGCGGGTTCTAGCGTTGGCATGCTGACATATCTTTATCTCCATCTATATAATCACATGGTGAATCCGACTGACCGCTGTTGCTTTCCATACTTAGCCAATTTTAGGCGGTTTCAAACTCTGCTGCTTCTTGTTCCGTGATGTACATCTTGCGCTCAAAACTTCCGTGCTCTACAATTCCATCATGAACTCCACGAACTCACATGCTTCATGCTACCATGGTTCACAAATTTTTCAAAGTATCTGTTGCTGCCTTCCATCCCCACTAACTTCTTGTCCTTCCTAATATACCATGGTTATGCTCTTACTAGTGACTCTTGCTAGTGACAACTGCATACACTGATACGAAACAGTTCGCATCCGCCCCTCGGCAATATACAAATTGACTACCCGGTTCTGACATCGTGCCCTCTTCCGTGTTACAGATTATGCATTCAAATGTTTCGAACGATACAATTTGAATGTTGGGGCCTCACGTATTCTGGGGACACCTTGTCAGTCTATTTTGGATCCTCATGTTGATGGGTTCACGAAATCTCCAATTCTTAGTCACTGTTTCGGGTTGCCGCATTCAGAATCTGCTGCTTCTTCTTCCATGATATACATATTGCATTCAAAATTTTTGTGATTTACAATTCCACTGCAGACTCCTTAGTCCCTTTTCCCTTTTCTTCTTCCCATGTATTATCACTTTGTTGTTATATACTTACTTGCTTTTCTATGATCATGGGTTCCAACGTTGGCGAGATGACATATCTTCATCTCCATCTATATCCTCACATGACGAATCCGACTGACCACTGTTCCTTTCCATACTTAGCCAATTTTATGGCTGCGGTTTCCGGGTTGGTGTTTTCCAAATCTGCTTCTTCTTGTTTCGTGCTATACATCGTGCACTCAAAACTTTTGTGATCTACAATTCCACCCCGGACTCCTCGAACTCACAAGCTTCACTCTACTACGAATCACAAATGTTTCAAACTATCTGTTGCTTCCTTCCATCGCCACTAACTTCCTGTGCTTCCTGATATACATTAGTTATGCTCTTACTAGTGATATGCAAATTTCCCTCTAGACTGTTCTACCATACCCTCTTCGGTGTTACGCGTATTGCACTCAAAAAATTCCGAGACATACAATTTGACCCTCATGCACTCACCTGGAATAATTGTACCTTCTAGCCCTATTTTGAAGATGCTTTTTCCCGTGCCAACAACCTCCGTACTTTCTTAGTATGCAATTAGAAACCTTTCATGGTAACATCTCATCATGTAGGAATTGTTAACATTTTCATTAATAAGCGAAACTCTCGAGGAGATCTCCCATTATTACACATTAAACCAAGATCTGTGGAGAGTTATTTTGTCCCTTCTGATTGTTCATCTCAAACATGCGTCGTCGTGTTGTCCTGTTCAAGAAATCTAGAATGCTTAATCGCTCATTTCTGTATCCGCCATGTTTGCATTTCTATGTATGCAATTACTAGTGTTTAATGTTAAGAATGCATCATGCAACACCCGTCCAAATTTTCATTAATGAACGAAAGTCTCAAGGAGATCTCCCATTGACACGCATTGCAGTAAGATTTGTGCAGGGTTATATTATCCCTTCCAAATTTTCATTTCATTTATTGTCTGGAGGAAACAAACGTTCTTGTAGACTTATGGCAGCAGGTCGACACCAGTTTTGTGGATATACAATAAATATCTTCGGACACGAGGACCAGAACTTCTAGTGGTCCAGGGCATACTTTTACTATTCATCCCATTCTGCCCAGAAGGAAGTGATTTGGAGCTCTGGAATCGCTCGTACAAGCTGCGTCCTTGAGGTTTTTGACTGTAAGGAGGTGGTCTCTTGGTGCGCTGAAAAATATATTCCACGCCAAAGAATTATTCCACTGTGTGACCATTCTCCTATTTCTTTGTCACCTCAGGTCTTCCGCAAGATGTTAAAATTGTCGGAGCCAACATTGACGTTCAAAGGACAAGACTGAAAGAAGTTCCTAGAAAACCATGACAACGAGTTGGACATATTAGATGAGTTCCTCGAAGACTCAAAAACAGTTCTTGAATATATCACAAAGTTGCAGGTAAGTTCCTTTAGAAATCCATTCCGGAAAATTGCTTGGTTGTTTACAAGAATATCGGGACAGGCATCCACGACAAGCATTTCCCATATAATTATTTATATTTTATACTTCACAGTCAAGGAAATTTTCATTTTCGATTGGGGGAAGCTAATTTTGATTGAGATCTGTTCCCAGTTGTCATGATTCAAAGAATCAAATAAATTTTATATGTCATCGTTCTCGATTTTCGCAATAGTGAATTGTTGTCCATTTCCAAAATTTCTCTTTCCAATAAAATAAACTGTGGATTCGATCCAGTAACATTCTGGTACCAGGCCTTGTGGAGGCACAAGGCCTCCCATTGTTTTTATGAAGTTTTTAATGGCTTTGTCTCAGTTTTCAAAAATTTATTGTTAGGGAAGGATGCTCCGCGGATGTCTGGCCAGGCAAGCAGGTTTTTGAACAGGAAGGGCACACTTGAATAAAAGGAAAATCATAGTGTACTCATGTTTTTTGGATCCAAGGAAAATACTGCTTTCCTTCCATGCCACATCATGGACAAGATGTTTGTTGCAGAAATAACAAGGCAATACAACCACTGGTTGCATTTTTTCCATGACAAGAAAAAAAAACAGTTCATACCTCTGCCCTAGAAAGTCAGATACCGCGTCTCCAGAAACGTCAAAAAGATTGACGAATTTGTCGGGCATTTCAAGAAATTGAACCTAACGTATGATGAAAGGCTAAAAGGGTTCGAACTTGATGGGATTTTTCGAGAACATTTACTGGAAATTGGATTTAACAACTCTTTTATCCATAGACACCTCACCCAAGACAGGGACAATGATGACAACAATCCTACTTCTGGTGATTGTGACACACACACATTGCAAAGCGAAACTGAATTGTACATATAATAGGGAAAAGTATCCAGTGAGAAGAGTGCCCAGTCCTCCACCAGAACTCCCAAGAGAAAGACATCATGAAGCATCGCTTCAACGACCCACCCCAGTAAGAAAGAAACCCAGAAATCTTCGAATGGAGGATGAGATAAGAACCCTCCTCGCATAAAATTGATAGTTCTCACAAAATTCCACTGACGAAGAAGAGAAAAAACAATGCAGAGAAGGCCGACGAACCCAAAATTGAAAGTGAACAGGTGCAATTTGAAATTGAAACTGAGCACATGCACAAAATTGGGTCATCCGCAATGGAAATAACTGAGACCAAATTTTTTGACGAAGATGAATCCTTCGTATTTCAGAGCATTGTTTTTGACAACCAATCTAAAAGTATGGTCATTGAAAAGAGAGATGTAACAAACATGAAAGACAAATCTCGCACATAGATTAACTTTAGGGTAATGAAGTCGTCCCAAATCTCCCTATTTCACCAAGTAATCGATGATGCTCTTCATGATTCGATTGGAGGAATTGAAGCGAAAAATGCCAGAGTGAAAGAATGCCTCAATGAATTTGAGCGGGCTTTCACTGCAACCCCATAATTTTCCAGTCCTTTATAAAAAACCGTGCCTGCTACCACTGCAGCCAATATGAAAGTATCCTCTACCCTCCTTCCATGCTCTAGAGCCCTTGTAGACAATAACATCAACAAAAGAATGCAGCTAGTTGCTGAAGCCTGGGAAACATCACAAAATTTAGTTTCCTTCGGAAACAAGGCAAATTATTTACTCGAATATTTGGATGCGAGTTTAAAAAATGATTAGTGTTTCTGTGAAGAGGTGCTGACCCATTTTTCCAACTATGTCGTCAACACATCGGAACTGAAAAGAAGAAAAGAGAAACTCCCCTCCCCAAAGTGGACCAAAAAAGTAAAAGCATGTTGGAAAAAGAAAGTTGACAACCTGGAGCTCATTGTCGAATCATGTAAACAATCCATATCAGAAAAGGAAGATTTATTCACAAGCCTGATCCAAATAGACTTAGCTGGAAGTACCAACGAGGTTCAAGACCCAAACTTAATTCTCAAATACTTTTCAATAACCAAAGAAACCTTCCATGAAAAACTTGATATTTTAAAGGGGTTGTGTTTCAAAAAGTTTTACGGCATAGCTGAACATCGTCTAGATGAGCTCGAGCGCTGGGTACTAGACTATGCGACGCACAATGAAGAAATTGAATAGAGTTTGCATAGTATTTCAATGGATCTAAGGAAATTAGAAAACAACCTTTACGACATAGAAATCCAGGATGAAATCAACATGGTTCCCATGAGAAGCTACATCGAAGAATGGTTCCAATAGAGAATGGACAACCTCGTCCAGGAAGGGCAATAACCGCTCGACAAGAATCCACTGACCATCGACCATAACAAAAAAAAATGCATCGGCTTCATAGCAAGTCTATACTGACATCTTCTTTTCTTTATCAATCCCGTTTAAGTCTATACTATTATCTTGTTTTCTTTATCAATCCAGTCATTACCTCTTTAATAGAAAACTGTAACCAAAGACTCATAACTTCCAATTTCTTCTTTTCAGGTCTTCCTCTCTACCGTCACGTAATTCTTCTTTTGACATTCCTAATTCTTGTACCTATTTATTTTTATGGTCTGCGGGAGCCCCAATCCCAGTCTATATGATAAACACATTTAAATTTCCAGAAATATGTAACAGACGTTATTAATTTTTGATAAATTTCCGCGAACCTATGTAACATGCATTATTACTATTCTATTGTATGCTAAACTTTGTGTGTCGAAGAACCTTTTAAATGTTTTTGCACCACGTTGTTACTATTCTATAGTATGCTAAATTTATGGTGAGCCTTTCTTGCAGGATGTTCTTACTATTCTATTGTATGCTAAATTTATGGTGTCCAGGAACCTATAATTTGATAAATTTCAATTTCTTCTGTTTCCAGGAGCCCTTGTTTGAAAGCAAACTAATATGTAACAAACTATTCTTTTTTTCATATATTCCAAATAAAACTATTCTTTTGTCTCATATATTTATGTGCTCCTACATTTTTATCTTCAGTTATGTTGAATCTGAAGACATTCTGTTTATTTTATTTCAATTTGTTTTTTCTTTTTCTTTCTGATTGATATTTCTTCCTGCTTGGTCATTTTCAAAATTAAATATGAGATAAATAAGTCACTCAAATTTGAGATATCATATTTGACACACACACACACACATATGTTTCTTTAAATTTCCAAGAATATGTAACACATTTTATTATTTTTTTATATAAATGTCAAAAAATTGTGTTCACTACTTTTTTTCTACTCACATATATAGAGAGTATGTCATTTCTTGCATCTTTACCTTAAAGTTCAAATAGTTCACAAATCCACTTGTCAATTTGCATATCACGGAACTCTGGGCTCTCTTTGTAGACCACGAAACAACAAAGGCTCAATTTTCACCCCACCAGCCCGAGAACCCGCAATCCAAAAACTGGCTAAGTATGGAATGAGGGCTCCGTGCATGCTCTATAAAATTTCATCCCCATACTTTATAAAAGTACATATTTCGTATGTATAAAATTAAATATCCACTTTATAAAATTACATATTTGGTATGTATAATTTATGTTGTCCAGGAACCTATAATTTGATAAATTTCAATTTCTTCTATCAAGGAGCCCTTGTTTTAAAGAAAACTAATTCGGGAATGCTAATTTTTTTGTGCTTTTGTCCACGAACCTATGTAACAGGTGTCACTACTATTTTTTTGTGTTTTTTTCCACGAACGTATGTAAAGAAAACTAATTCAGGAATGCTAAATTTTTTGGACATGAGGCCCTTAAAATTCAAATAGTCCGCAAGTCCGATTGTCAATTTGTATATCGCGTAACTCTGGGTGCTATTTGTAGTGAACGAAACAACAACAACCCAATTTTCAGCCCGCGAGCCTGACAACCCGCGATCCAAAAACTGGCTAAGTATAGAATGACGACTCTGTGCATGCTCTATAAAATCTCATCTCCATACTTTATAAAAGTACATATTTTGTATGTATAAAAGTCAATATCTACTTTATAAAATTACATATTTGATATGTATAATTTATGCTGTCCAGGAACCTATAATTTGATAAATTTCAATTTTTTTTTCTGTCCAAGAGCCCTTGTTTTAAAGAAAACTAATTCGGGAATGCTAATTTTTTTGTGTTTTTGTCCACGAACCTATGTAATAGACGTTACTACTATTTTTTGGTGTTTTTTTCCACGAACGTATGTAAAACATATGTAAAGAAAACTACTTCAGGAATGCTCTTCAACTTCCTACCCACGTGTCTATACTAAGTCGCATTTATTCCCATTCCAACCTGGCAGGGACTATGCTGCCATGCAACACTTGTTTATCTTTGTCCATAGCGACAATTATAAATTTTGATAAATTTATGTAATGTTTAAAAAATATAATTATTTTTTAAGATTCAAAATATTTATAATTGATAAATGTATCTTTCGATTCATGGGAAACTCATGAGATAAAATTCTAGGGTGTTTCATTTTTATTTACTAGGTCAAAAAAATATTTAAAAAAGAAATACAATAAATCGAAGTTGTTAGTTGTCAGTGTGGTAGAAGATCTAGTATCACACATTCGATTAATTGATTTTAATAAGATCTCATGTAATTTATGTAGCATACTTAAATCTAGATCACATCATACTATTTGTCACGTCCCCACAGTGTGCCTGCCCGAATCTTGTGATCATGCACCTTTTAAGGGAAGGCGACACCGTGACATTTATTATTTGGTTGCGTGACAACACCAAGGATACTTCGTCCAGACTACACCTCTTCACCTATAGCATACCCACACTCTATTCTAGGCTATGAGTGAGTCACAGTCCTACTCTAGTGCAACTCTTGTATACTTAGACAATTTGTTAACAATCTTAACACTTAGTAATTTAGCAGACATCCATGAAACAAAGAGAATAGTTGCAAAACAATCAAGAGACAGACATATATAGTGCGAGTGGCACAAAAATTTCTTAACACCTGATTAAGTCTTATTATTGTGAAACAATTACAATATGAGCACTATTGTCTTAGTTTACAACTTAGTCAGAGTCACACAACTCACCTCACCTTACCAAGACACTCATACAAAGATTCATGACTCCAAGGCTCGTCCATCGTAACAACTTTCACAATTCCTGCAGAGCACCCCAAACATGCATTTGAAACATACTCATCTTCTCTTCTCTGTCACAAGACTTCACAAAGACCCACGACTCTGTCTCATAACATGCCTCCCTCAGAGTTGTGACAAAAATTCTCCAAACTCAACCCAAAAGAAGGTCACCCCAACTCTGTCCACAAAATCACATCAAGGCAACATAAGTCCTCCCATGTGGAGTGACTTGTCTCCTTGAGGGAGCTCGCCCCTCTTTATCCAATTTTTCCTTAGAATCACAGAGCTGATCTTTCTCTCCTTTTTGTGAAAATTTGTCTTCCTTGGTTGTGCGACCTTGTTCTCTTATATGGATTCCAAAGGTCACCATTGTGAATTGTCGTTCCCCTTTGTGGACCCGACGTACCCATCAAATGCCGCATCCCTTGGGACCGAAGCACCCCAACCTTAATGTGCTCCTCATGATGACACACCCCAACCTTTTTGGTACACCCCTTATCTTGGTCCCTTCATACTTGGGAAAGCCCCTTGGTGTGTTTGTGTGCCCAGGGCATTCACTTTCCCAATCAATGTGACTCTTGGGTTCTAGAGAAACCCTAATTTCATCTCCTTGAAGACTTGGGAGACGGTATTTGCGCCCTTCTAGCTAAAGATATTACATCCTCCCCCAACTCAAGTTGTTACCGTCCCTGACAACATCCACAAAATATGCGATCTCCAAGTCTCTTCCCGAACTCGTGTCCCCGTTGAAACTAAGTTTGCTGGAAACCCCAAATTCTGCCAAAGTGAAAACCCCAAGTTTCCTTGCGAAGTGGAAACCCCAAGTTTCCAACTCACATCGCAATCATATGCAACCTGTGCGACCATCCACACTACCCTATGCCCAAAGTTGTGTGTGGTCAATCTGTCTACTACATTGGAAATATGTCTCCTCCCCAACTTTGTCCGCAATGTGCAAGCTACCATTGTCTCGTTACGACGGTGACACTCTGTTCTACTGCTACTGCTACCTCAATTGTTGCTACAACCTCAATTGTTTCTACAACATCAATCAAAACTTAAAATTTTTTTAAGTGTTGAACTTCTGTGAACTTACTGTTGTGCCCATACTTCAACTGAATCTGTCATGTATTTTCATAATGCTAGCCTCATCTCTTGCACTGGTTGGGTAGCTAGTCCAACCCTCGCGTCCAATTCTTGAAAGGTGCATCTCCATGCCCGAACTTAATATTTTATGTCTGTATATTTTTCACTTCATCCAACTCCAAAGAATACGGCAAGCATCCACCCTTGCCTCACTACTATTGTCATTGTCCAATCTTCGTCAAGAAGATCCTCCACAATGTCTAAGTACTGCACTTCAAACCTACTGGCGCGTTTGTAATTCAACCTCTTAGTCATGCTCTCATGCACTAACCCTTCAAGTGTTGAATTATCAAGTCCGTTCCTTGAGAATGCATAACATGCCCAAAGCTTGGGTCCATCTGCAAAACAACCTCATACCAAGGAAAGGTCACCCCTCACCTTCCTGCACCATGAAGTCACCCCCCAAAAAAGTAATCCATGACAACTTGACTCCACTACCCACCTTAGGGTGCAATTATCCAATATGATGCACATAGTCCACATTGCATCCAAGTCTATGAAGATTTAAGGGAAATCATTGTGAATCTACATGTCCAAATAACTCTACCCTTGTGACTCAAGATGAGATCAATTCCAAAAGTATGGATTCCTTGGCTGAATTCTCCCCATCTTCATCGACATCTTCGGATATGAAAAGTTTCGTATGCTCCAAGAGATTCATGTCCAAACTTCCTTTGCCCCACTACTTCATTACCCGATCATGTTGTTGTGTCTACCTCTCTATGCCTTGAAATGGTTAGGCTTCATCCTCTACCATGCTGCCCAAAGAAAGAGAAACACTCATGTCCAGGTAATCTCTTCATGCTACAATCTGCCCATCCAAACAATACTCCAAACCAAGCAAAGTCCTCAACTCACCTCCTTTTGTCAAGTCACTTCTCTGCAACTCAACATTTGTGATGAGTGTGGCCAATGCACCCACACTCCTCAAACATCCCAACGAACTATCCAAAGTGATCCAAGTAGAATGAGTCACCTCAAAAAACTTCCACGCCTTAGGCACATTTACACCAATACTTCTGCCAACCTCAACCAATGACCCTCTCGTATCTATGAGTCATTGTAAATTCATCTATAAGTCACCAAAGTACACTTTTCCCCATCCAATGATCAAAGGTGAGTGAACCACCCAAGTCACTTGGTCTGCATTATTCCCATTCATGTTGAATACCAAAAATTCTTGGTCGACTTCTCTATTGACTCCATCCCTCTCTTAGAATGAAAATTTCTTGCACCTTCTGCAAGTGTCCAAACTATGGCACTATCGTTGCGACTGTCAAGTCATCACACGACTCAACAAATTTGGCTAAGGCACCAACACACTAAGATACCTCATCCATCCTCTCAAACTCGACACATCCAACCCTCACCGCCTACTTCATTGCAACGACTTGTACAATGCGCCTCATCAAAGAGTAAGGCAACTTCCTTAAGATACCTCCATGCCTACATCCAAATCTACCTAAGTATACCTAAGTCTGCCAAAAAACTCGTCCAAGTAGGCCACCCCAATATTTTCTCACATTCATCCATGTTAAGGCATCCCAATTACTACATGACTTCTTCGAATTTGCACCACTTGGGTCACCCTCAAGTCTGTCAGTTTTCACCGTGGAAACATAATACACTTGAACCACCATGTCATCCAATTTCCATTCAAAGAGCTCATCTCAACACTCAAGAAATGCGGGAACTCAAAACCAACCATACCTTTCCAACGACATATTTGGCTACAACCATGTTCTAAGTTTGTTGTCTTGGACCTTCCTTTGTCCAAGCCATTGAATCTCTGCATGAACCCCCCTCAATCATCGTCCTCAACTACATAAACCTGCATAGCACCTTCACTGTGATACAAGGCTGAGTCCATTCGTCCATTTTAGAAAATATCTAAGTCCCAAATTTCTCATGCAGCCAACCAAACTCATCTCCAATGTATTTCCATTTATGCACCTTGACTACTTCCACTTTAAGGCACCATGCACACATTTCCTGACTACCAAGTCATATTGTTGTTAAATGAGTTGCATAACTTTGTGAAGAGTCACCTCATTCAAAGGTTGTGGTCAATCCACTCGTCCAACAACCCATCTCAACTCAACTATTACTCTCGGTGATGCATGACAAAAATATGTCATGATGAAAATGTGCCCAACCAACTACATGTTGTGGAGCTACTCTAGGTTGCATCAAGTCACCCAACTCACCCAAGGGATTCAACTCATTGTAACCCAAAACTACTCCCCTTTGTGATCACTTCTACGATCACTTCTGTAGTTAGATCTGCGTCAAGTAGTTTGAAAAGTACTACATTTGTCTTCCTTGTCCAAGTGCTCAGTTCACCCAACAAACTCCGCGCTTGGTCTTCTCAAGTTGTGAACAATAGGTATGGCACTTACTTTCATTGCAAACAAAACCAACCAAGTTTGTTCCTAGAATGTTTCTATGAAAGGCTAGTCCACCTTATTGAACCTTCACCAAGTCTGTGCCCAAACTGCCTCTATGATCAAGTATGCCACAAGTCATGTGATGATATCTGTGATGAGTTTTGTGATCACCCACTCTGTCCAAGTGCTTTGTTTCATCACAAAATATTCTCTCAATCTATACAAGGTGCACGCTCATATCAACCTCCCATCGCAATATCAACTGTAACCTTTGTTGTAATTTTGATGCAAAGTCTCTACAATAAACCAATTCATTCCATCAAATCGTTCACCAAATCTATGAACGTTCCCACTGAATTGTCTCTATAACAAACTATCTTCAAAGTTTTCTTTAATACCATCTATCGTCAAAAAAGTGGTGAATATATCACCAACCTTTCTTCAAAATCTACAATGAACAAGCTCTAATACCATCTATCATTGAGATAGTGGTGAAGATCTCAACAAACCTTCATCAAAATCTGTGACAAACAAGCTTTGATACCATCTATCATTGAGATAATGGTGAATATCTCACCAACCCTTCATTAAAATCTTCAAAGAACAATCGTTGATACCATCTGTCACATCCCCACAGTGTGCCTACCCATATATTGCGATTGTGCACCTCTTGAGGGCATGCAACATCGCGATGTTTCTCACTTGGCTACTTGGAAACACCAAAGATACTTCCTTCGGACTACGCCTCTTCACCTAGAGCATACCCATACTCTGTTCTAGAATATGGGCATATCACATTCCTACTCTAGTGCAACTCTTGTATATTTAGACAATTTGTTAATAGTATTAACACTTAGTCATTTAAGCATACATCCATGAAACAAAGAGAACACTTGTGGAACAAACAAGAGATAGACATATATAGTGTTGATGACACAAAATGTACCTAACACCCAACTAAGTCTTATTATTGCGAAACAATTACAATATGAGCACCATTGGTTCAGTTTACAACTCGGGCATAGTCACACAACTTGCCTCACCTTACCGAGACACTCATACAAAAATGTGTCACACCAAGACTTCTCTGTCGTAACAACTTTCACAACTCTTGTGGAGCACCCAAAAAAAGCGTCCACCATAGACTCATTGTCTCTTCTCTATCAGAATACTTTGCAAAATCCTATGGTTTTTGTCTCATAGCATGCCTCCCTTAGACCTGTGACAAGAATTCCCAAACTCATCCCAAAATAAGGTTGCCCCAACTATGTCCACATAATCACCTCAAGGCAACACAATTCCTCCCATGTGGAGCGACTTATCTCCTTGAGGGAACTCACCCCTCTTCATCCAAGTCTGCCTTAGAATTGCAGAGTTGATATTTCTCTCCTTGTTGTGCAAATCTTCCTTCCTTGATTGTGCGCCCTTTTTCTCTTATATGGACTCCAAAGGTCACCATTGTGAACCATAACGTTCTTTGGGTGTGTCGTGTCCCTTCATGAACCATCATGCCCAAATGAGTCTTTTCACCCCTTCGTAGACCTTGTGTGCCCGAACGAACCTATGCACCCATCTACCATCGTGTCCCTTGGGATTGGTGCACCCCAACCTTGGTGTTCCCCTCATCTTCACATACCACAACCTCTTTGGTGCACCCCTTCTCTTGGTTGCTTCATACTTGGGAAAGCCCCTTGGCATGTTCTTGCACCCAAGGCATCCACTTGCCCAATCGATGCAACTTGATCTGAAAAATCCTTAGATGCTTATTAATATTTAATGCATAATAACATCTACTTGATCTTCAAAATAAAAATGATCACTTGACTGTTTGCAATTTACATGTGAAATACTTATCTAACCAAATACACTTTAATGATAAATAATTTACAAATAACCGAGCACAAAATGAATAACAATGATGAAATCACATACACAAGTTTGATAACAAATTTCACCCAATTTGGGCTACGTCTTCGGGTCTGCTTCCAATAGATACCTCTTTATTAATGCTCAAATGCTTGTGTTTTACAATGACCTTTTTCTGCATTGCTCAAACTAAAAAACAGAGTACACCACCAAATTCGTCACAAAAAATCGTGAAAAATGAGTATGAATTTATTAAGATTCTATGTCGGAACCTCGTGGAAGGAATTATGGTGCAAACTCAAATCCTAGGTACCTTCAGGCATGTACTTCGAGACCATACTCTACAATAATTATAAGTGTACCATCCTCAGTTTGCGCATCATTAAATAGGGAACGAGCCCTTAACTTCCCCTCCACACTTTGTGGTTGTCATTAAGTATTTAGTTAGGCGGGTTCCTAACAAACCCCCACACTTTGGTGCAACGATTATGGCATGGTGTTATATGGGGGAGGTCACTGGTTCCATCCCTCGCGATCCTCTCCATTGTCGGTGCTTTGTTATAACTTTGTGGTATGTTTGTTATGTGGTGTATATCCAAAGTTTTAAGTCGACCCTTCGAGTGAGTATTATGGTCACATTATAATACATATGGCTTAAGCCCTAGACCCTTTTCACCGTCGTTTTAAACTTTGACCAAGTTTAAATATATATGGCACCATGTATTGTTAAGTCCCATTGAGTGAATGGTGGAATGATAAGGTCATTAGTTGTGGTGCAGGAGACCTGAGTTCGATCCTCCGAGGCTCCAAATTTTTTTTGATAAACCCAAACCATTAATGGACAATGGGAGGTCGCCACATGGTAGCCTCTCATTGGTCCATTTTTACTCTATATGCCACGTGTCAACATATAACTGGTCCACCTGCACTGTATGAATTGCCTAGTCATCTGTCCATTGAATGTGCCATGTCACCTGTCTAGTCAACGTACTGTGTGCCACGTGGTACATTGGGGTGTTGCCACATCAACATCATATGTATTATACGATTTTTCCACATATCACTCTTCCAGTGGTGACACGTGTCACCTTGACCTCTTTGACTTTGACTTTTGCCATGTTTGACTAAACTTTGACCAGCCATAACTTTTGCATACAAACTCTGTTTGAGGATTTTTTTGCACCGTTGGAAAGATATCAACGAGCTCTACACATTGATGTTGTTTGCTAGAGAATTTGGGATAATTTATTTTTGAGCATTTCTGAATCCTTCTAGACCTCTCTAAGTGTTCTGGATCCTCCTAGACCTCTGTGAGCATTCCTGAATCCTCCTAGATTACCTTGGGTGCCAGAGAAACCTTAAATTTCATCTCCTTGAGTATTTGGGAGAGGGTCTCCATGCCCTTCTAAACTAAGACCTTACACTATCCAATAATCTAGGAGAATATAGTATAAACCAAGAAATCACAACATTCTTGGAAATGTGCTTAAAATATTTTTTCAGTTTCCAAGGGGAGATATATCAACAGACTAGTTGTGTGGCAATGGGGTTTCCACTTTCCATTATTTTTTTAACAAGAATGGGTATATTTGTATTAGGAAATTGCTTCATCTACATGTTGAGGGGGATGGATTCCCTTTAACTCAACAATAGGAATCACACCTGAAGACAAGGCCCAATTAGACTCTTCTTCAGTTGGATTGGTGTGATTCTCAAGATTTATGGCCCGACAACATTTTCAATGAGCTTTAATGATTAAGTGTCTGTTTCCAACACGTTCCTCTTTGTTGGTCTCTTTTTTTGTGTTTATTTTTTTTCCTTTTTAAAGCAAGAAAAGTGAGACTAATCTAAAAGAGATGGATTCATTTTAAGAAATATGAGACAAGGATACCTTTGACTATGATATGTAAACAACACCTGTAGTTGAATCACTCTAGAACCAAGAATAAATGCATTTGTTACCAAATATTCTTTAAGAAACAAATATAAATGACATGCATACAATGATACATGAGAAGAAGATAATCAATAATTAATTCTATGCTTTACTTTAACAAAACAAATTAAAGAACATTAGATTTCACCAAATTTCATTCAAAGATTTCTTAAATACTCAAGATATCTTAAAATAATTAATATCTTATTGAATGCCTGTAGCTTCTAACCCAAAGCAGAACAATCCACCGATCAGTTTACAAACATAGATTTCGCAAAACGTCTTTGGCTCTATCGAAGCTTCTGAATTAACTTTAGAAAAATAGTTCCTAGCATCAATTACAAAATTTCTTACAAAAACAATCGACCTTTGCTCCATGGTTGATTATCCTATTTATCAAAAAATTAATTGTCTAAAAATAGTGCTAAATCTATTTTAAGTAAAGAAACATATAACAATGTGGACTAGTCCAAATATTTTCTTCAAGTCATCTCTTAGTCACTTGGTGACTAATCCAACTAATTTTCCTTTTCATAATCGAACCATTTGGAAAAAATATCTTCACATGTATTCACATAAGGGAAGCAATGTTGGTCAATGGGTGCATTGAGCACTCCCCTCATTTCTCCCGGGCACTATCTAAACTTATCCATCTTGGCGACCACATGTTCCAGAACCACTGATGCTCTAATCATGCTCTCCATAAAATTTATAAATTTCCCTCGTGCCAGAGTGTTCATTTTGAGGATGTCCAATTCATGTTTTTGGTCCTAGTCCACATGCTATCTCACTATATCGTTAATATATCAAAAATATTATGGGAAACCAAACTTTTGAAACTAGATTTCTCTCATTTTTTCATTTATTTTCTCCCATCTTTTGAGGCATTCATCCCACCTCTCTTGCATCTTTCATTGTGGCTCTACAACTGCATGAACCCAAAATTCGACCGCATTTTGTATTATATCAATGCTGTCCTCGGTGAGCATTCTTATGCCATGCTCTTCTTCTCCTCAACCTTTCTGGATCTCCCTGATGTATTCAATTTGGGCTACTGTATTGAGTGCCCATTCAAACCATCTCGACATTTATTTATATACTACAAGAAAATACTATTGGTTCTGGTTGTCCTCCTTGTATCTGTTCTATGCTCAATTCTGGTAAGGTGCTGACTTCTTATGGTGTCATTCCTCCTTGAGGAATCTGTTCAACCTCTCCCCTCTTTAATTCTTCTTCAGTTTTTATTTGTTGTTCTAGCTCCTTAGCTGCCATGTTTTGTTGAGCTTCATGAAATGCTCTTTAAACTTCTTCCTGGAATCTTTCCTATTCAACTCTCCTTGCTTCCTCAATTTCACTTTCCCTCTCAACTGTTTGTTCTCATATGGATGCCTCTCCAGTTTGATTAATAAGTTCCACTTGCTCATCCATAGACATGGCCTTAAACAAAGCCAAATCAGGTTGGGATTTCCCTTGGAGTACTTCATCCCATTTTTGAGCATTTTCAGTGAAACCTTCATCCTTGAATTTATCATGAACATAGGGATAGTAAATTACTACTTTCCTTGCATGTTTTGACATTAACTCTTTTGGGTCATGCTTGTGGTACCTGCTAGTTAGGAACACATATTCTAAGTGAATCAAGACTTCTTGTTTTGCTTGCGTAGTGTCTTTGCCAAAATAGTATCCTAATTGAAACCCATAAGGGATGAAAGATCTTTTCTTGTCTTTGACTAATGAAACATTGAAACCCTATAGAATAGTTTGATAACATATTTCTCCCAAATCCAATCATTTTGGTGCATAAGTTGGCAGTAGATGTGGGGCTCTTGTGGCTCCAAAAATTCTAAAATAAGTGCATTTCTCCTCCAAGTACCAATTCCCAATCAAAGAGATTACTTTTTTGGCTTGCTTTGAGAGACGTGGAAACTCTTGTCGAAAGATAAAAGTACAACCTTGCTAGAAATCCATTACACATCATGGAATAATATTTATTGTATCTGTTCCCCCACAAGATGCTGAAGTATACATGCTCATGGAGCTCATACACATGTCAACTCAGGCCCATTTCTGAGAAAACATTTCTAGCACATACTACATCTAATAAATAGGAAGCCATATAAAAGGAAGGTACATCCTTGGGATGAGGGTTTTGGGCTAGTTCTATTATAGTACTCAATTGTTTGGATATAATATCTCCCCAGTTAAAAATGCTTTCTGATATCGCCACAGTATATGCCAAAGACATTCAAGCTTCCGATAATCTAGAACAATCCTTTTCCCCATATAATCTGCAGATTGATGTCATTAAGTACATGTAGGGTTCCCTTAGGTTTGTTGTCCCATACCATCATGTAGTCTGGTTTATGAATTCCATGTCTTCCTTCCACCAAGATGCTAACATTTTGCTTGTATCATGTTTATCATAAAATGCTACTACAAAATCAGTGTTTAGCCTGACTTCCGGTTCCCTGAGCTTATAATATTTATTCACTTCTATTTGTAGGAAACCCCCCACACACTATCCTTGTTCATCATTGGTCAATAATTTAACAACATATGTGTGGATGATAATGCATTCTAAGGCCTCCACACAAGGTAAGATAGGGAATCTAGTGGCCACCATGTACAACAAGGAGTGTTCTATATTTGGGAACACCTAGTAATCTAAGGCCCTAATTTATGTACTATTGTAAGGTGTGAATTCTGGGAAATATGAATGTTTAATTTTATGAATAGATCATTCTAGAGAGGCAACAATTCCTTAGACCTAGTGCTCGACTCTATGGATTTATATAACAATGGTTGGATAAAAACTTTCTTTTGGGGAAGTTGAATTATAGGCTTTACCTTGGGCATTTTCTTTGTGCCTTCAACAATGGTTGGGTTGGATGCTTCACCTATTAGAACATTCTTTTGATTAGGCATTTTAAGAGATTACTGAGTAGTGAGTTTGCATGGAGGTATTCTCTGCATGAAAACAATAGTGGTTAGCTTATAATTCATTTAGATTGTCTAACAAAAAAATGTTTTTATTTAATTATAACACATACTTGGAGAAGAAACAAGAAATTAACCTAAACACTTACCGGTTTTGGTCACACCACTTTAAATTTGGAAATAACATAGTTTTAATGCGTACAATGTCTGGTCTTGAGACATTCTTCATTGCATAAGATTTATTGAAAACTCGATGTTAAGAATTCCTAAACAAAGAAACAATCAAGCTCATATATCCTAACTCTTTATCAGTCAAATATGACACTTAAACCTCAAGGTACAGTGTGATTGCAAAAATCTTTCAGGCTTGAATGCCCCCACTTGCATGGAACGCTCGAAGTTAATGTATTACATTGATTGACAACGTGAAGATCCCATTTCTCATTTCATCAAAACTTTGAAAAGGTAGTGATTTCACACATCGTGTTTCTTTCCATTGAGTTTTGCGGTTTTGAATTCGTCATTCATTCGAGCTAACTCCCATTTGATTGTCCATCGCTGATCTTGACAATATTTTGTGTTACTAACCTTCTTTCCCATTCACGCGTAATATCTTTTCGGAATAGTAACGTTTCCAACACGTGTATTCATATGGTGGCATGGAACATGAGTTGTCACCTAAAATGTCGAATGGGAGTGATAGGTTTGTTGTGGTGTGATGTAATTGGCCAATGTGTGGTGATAGAATCGAGTGCCGGAAAATGTTTCTAGTTAAAATGTTATAACCCAAGGGGGTCATATATATCGCTAAATGTATATGATATGACCCCAAGGGGGGGCATGTATGGGCCTAAATGTACATTTAATGTGTAAATACATATGTAATAGGGTCAACCTGGTGATAAAGGGGCCTCATGTGCAAGTGTGAAGAGATATATATAAGAGATCATGCATTCATTATTGATATGTGAATTGTGAAGTATGAAAGGTATTTGGTTATTTGGAGGGGTTTCCCCTATTATTTAATGATTTATTGTGTAACTTGTCTATATTGGAATTGTGCTCCACATTGAAATTTTGTACATGGTGTGTACTTCTGTTATTTTATGATATTTGAAAGCATTTGGATCACAACATTTGGTATCAGAGCTCAAGGTCTTGGGGTTTCGCTGATGCATCTGAGACAAATTGGAATTTTCGCTATAAATTATTTTATATGACATTTCAGAAGGAACCCTTTGGAGGGTATTTAGTAGATAGATCAAGGTACATGAGGTTCAAATTTCATCTCCTGAGGCCTTAAAATTTAGGAGATATAATCCGTGTAAGATAGGGTTCTAGAATAATCTTGAATTTAGTCATCGGGTAATTTTCTCTATAAACTATTTTCTGTGATGTTTCAGACCTTGAAACCTGGAGGATATTATTATAAATGATCTAGGTAGCTTTGATAAAAATTTCAGCTTCTGGGTCATCCTACTTTTGTAGATGCACCCGGTGTAAGATAGGGTATTTGACTAGTCATATTAACTAGTCTCAAACAAGTGTTCTGAGTAAAAAAGTGATGTATTCTTCAATGAGTATCCAAATTAAGTGAGACAAGTTGAATTGAATAGTGGACAATATTTAGTATTTCTGGTGCAAGTTTCAGAATCAAATATCAAATATTGTGCTCTTGGCACGCTTTACAAGTACACTCTGCTAGAAGGGACAAAAATAAACAAGGTGTGGGGAAGTTACCATAACTTCTACTTGGCACATCCAATTTTGGTCAGACCTGTGGAATTGCAGAGAAGAAATTTAAGATTGCTACATGTCACAATTTCAGACTGAGAAGGGATGAAATTGCATAGATACAACATAAGTAAGGTCGGTCTGGAGGACAGACTCCAAATCAGGGTTTCAAAGGTATGTTCACTTAAAACTATCATAACTTTTGATTGGAATGTCCAGTTGAGATGATTCAAAATACATTGGAAAGATAACACATATAAGAGAATATTGGAACAAGTATTACAACTATTTTATATCTTTATCATGAATATATTGAGGTTTTGATTTGAGGGTTGGGATTAGACCTCAATTAAGAATCAATGGAAATACCTAAATTTACAGGAGATGAAGATAATTATGAAATCAATCCTATGGAATGGTTGAGGTTGGTAAAAGAATATAATATGACTCCTTCGACGAAAATAAAATAATTTTTTGATGAAGCTTGGAAGTGGTGGATGAGGGTTGATCAAAATACTATATGGCATTCCACATGGGAAGGATTTGAAAAAATCTTCTCAGATAAATGGATTAGGGATACAAAAATGGAGGAATTGTATAGAACTCAAGATGAATTAAAAGAAGAAAATGAAGAGATTAAGAATAAGGGTGAGGAGCTATCTAAGATACGATCACTTAATGAATCACTCATTAAGGATGTTAAGAACTTAAAGCAAGAAAATAATAGTAAATCAAGGTGGGAAAATGATGAGTCAAGGGAGGATTTGAAAAAGAAAGATGAATAGATATGTAGATTACAAAACCATAATAAAAAAACATTGGATGAGGTCAAGAGATTGAAAGAAGAAAAGAAGAATTTTCAAAATCAAGAAGAAAGAAGGATCTTGGATGAAGAATCTACCAAAAGACTGGAAGATGAAATTTGCATGAAGGTTGAGGAATCCTTAAATACTAATGAGGTAAAATTAGAAATATAAGCCAAAATTGAAGAAGGACGTCAAAATTTGTTAGATGGGATCACATTGTAGCTTCAAAAGGAAAAAGAAGACAAGATTCAATAAGGCCAAAAAAAGATACTTGAAGAAGTTGAACTCCATTTAGAGGATGTACATGCAAAATATGATGGTATTATCTTGAAGGATAGAGTAATCAAATACCAAGAAAAGATGACCGAGGATTCCATTGTTGTTGATACTAAATGTTATGCTCCAAATGCTTACAAATATCATAAAATAACAGAAGTACACACCATGTACAAAATGTGAACGTGGAGCACAACTCAGATATAGATAAGTTACACAATAACTCCTTAAATAATAGGGGAACCCCCTCCAAATAACCAAATACGTTTCATAATTCACAATTCACATCTCAATAATGAATACATGATCTCTTATATATAGCTATTCACACTTGCACATGAGGCCCCTTTATTACTAGGTCGACCCTATTACATATGTATTTACACATTACATGTACATTTAGGCCTATATATTCCCCCCCCTTGAGGTCATATCATATACATTTAGCGATATATATGCTCCCCTTGGGTCATAACATAAAACCACGTGAGCAGTTGATCCCATGTTTAAGTTTTGGACAACCATGATTAAAAGAAGGTACATAATGAACGGCTTAGATTCAAAATTGCCTCGAAAGAGTTAAGCCATTGACAAGATCCTTCATGTGAATACAAGCCTCTTTTTGGAATTTGAAATGCTGATGCCAATGAAGCATCAATTATCGACAAGGAGACATGTCTCGTTATCTTTCACAACAAGAAACATATTTCACCGACGACCGATGAACTTCATTGGTGTCGATGTATTTTCATCAACGTCTATGTATCCAACTCTGCCATTGAATTCCTTGAAAACCTATAGAATCAAAGAGAGTCATATGGGTTGATGTGGCAGATGATGTGTCAGATGACGTAGCGGTATGGAGTTCCACATGGTGGGTGATGTGGTAGTACAGGATTGATGTCCATCGGATGATGTGGACACTCGTACAACCAGAATAGGGTGCAACTTGGATTTATCTATCAACAATCAGGATTGACTAGATGCTCGCATCAAGAGGTCACAAATGGTTCATTCAATTCATTCATATATGTTAACAATTTTAGGGCTTATTTCAAGTTGCAACAATAATTGATTTCCATTGACGATCGATGCACATTAGTGATGGACGAGATAATGTAATTGTCTCTAATTTTGTGCACATAGGTGGTCAATGCGCGATGCACTATCAATGATTAGGAGGGTTGTCTATCAGGAGTTGGGAAATTGTTACACATTATTTTCGTCATCCCTATGATCGTTAATGATGTAAACCTATCTATTGCCTTTAGAGGGGTCAGTGGCCTGAGTTCCTAAAGAGAGAAGGGAGAAGAACTTCTCCTGAGAAAAGAAGTTTCTTTTTCCTATGTAAAAACCTT